>QLNU02015327.1:14077-37184 GCA_006491805.2 Dysdera silvatica | reverse complement strand
AATGGAACTTTTACTACATGCCTAGCGACGGAGCCCTCTTTTTTATCCAATGGAGTCAATTTCTTATTACATGACTAGCAACGGAACCCCATTTTTTATCCAATGGGATCTTTTTCTAACCACATTCTTAGCAACGAAACCCTACTATAAATATTTAAGGAAACATTACAAAACTATCAGGTGACAGTATAGAACACGTAACCCAATGCTTTTTTCCTCTTGAAAAGAGTCAAAAGTAGTTAAAAATGGGCTTACGACGTCATGGACAATGTGACATCGACGAGGGCATTTTCGCGTGTTTCGTAGTTGTTTTGGCTGTGTTCGTTGGAGGAAATTGTATGTGTGAGCGGTTGATGTATTTTTGTGTGGAATTTCGGTTGAAAGAGAAAAGAAATGTGCTGGAGTGGGTTACAAAAAAAGGATTATTTTTGTCCGGATATAAGTGTGGGAAGAGGTCGTGGGCTAGGCCTCGTTTGAATGATGCTTTACAGTGCGGATCCCAGAAAGCATGATAGGTGAGGAAGGAGGTGGAGGAGGAAAGGGACGTGGAGGCCAGGAAGGTAGGGTTGTGGGGCTGTGAAGGTGGTGGCCAGGAAGGGTGTGTAGATAGGGATATAATGGGGATGAAGGAGGGGAGAAAGAAGGAAGTAGGGAAAAACCATAGTCGTGAAAGAGGAACTGTTCAATGCCTACTTCGCGGAATTTGTATGTCGACGCCGGCACCCAAATAAATGAGAAAATTTGTTTCCCGTGTTTATAAATGCAATAAAACCACACACACACATCCGATGAAGAAGCGCAATAAAGGTAAGTACCTCTTTTTTTTCTGAACTACGCTGAATCGAAACGTCCATCTTGTTAAGATGACATAACCAACATGGCGGCAAGTAAGTCACTGTTGACATGCGTGTTGGAAACACTTCCCACTGAAAAGCACTACGGTACGTGTCCTTTAACTATGACCGACTATTATTTATTGCTTCTCGAGCATAAACATAAAAATAAGTAATAAATATGCAAAAAAGACATGTAATACCTTCCTGTTGCTACAAGATATTGATAATGGTCAGTTAATTCTAAGGGGTTCTAACGGGGGGCGGGGGGATTACGGAATTTACACAAATTCTTGGAGTTTTTGGTTGTTACATGTTTTACAAATTGTTTATAGAATCCCTAGTGCAGCGTTTCTCAACCTTTTTACCCCTGCGAAATCCCTGCACAAAGATTATTATCAGTCGTTATAAGCATCTTCTTTTGTTATTTAAAAACTTAGGGCCCTCATAAAGAAAACTGTATAATTTTTCGGATATCTGATTTAACAAAAATAATAATTTTATTCTTATATAAGAAGTTTATGGGGCGATATAGAAAAAGGGGGTTTCAACTGCGTGTTTAAGGGCCCCACTATGTTTCTCGTAGGGTTTCACTAGGGATATCTCGCGGCACACTAGGGTTCCACGGCATCCTGGTTGAGAAACACTGCCCTAGGGGGTAGTCTCGGAACGCAATCTTCCTAGGGAACCATCCCCCGGGCTACAGTGAGCAGATAGCGTAGTAAGCGTTTTTACCATCAGTTGTCGAACCTGACTAACAGTAGTTGTTATTGCTGCCCTGCCGCTAAGCATGTCTCTAATCATTTTCTTTTTTAGTCTCTGATAAGTCAATGGAATATACAAGCTTGATTAAAAAAATTCGAATATCATAAAAATGAATTCAAGAAATTTGATTTTCACTTTGCTTTGTGCCTTGTGTCCAAGTTCGTAATTTTGAGCATTGAATTACTTTTTCCATCTCTTAAACATTGAAATACGGTGTACCCTCGATATCTGGGAAATAATGTTAAACCTCATACTTTTTAAAATACCCCTTAAACCTTCGAAAATAGATGACTTCAAGCAAAATCAATTTTCCTTGAAATTCAATTTATCGTTCACTGTAATTTGTGAACTATTTAATTTTCTTCAATTATAAATCTAGAAAAAAAAAAGAGTATTTTTGTTGCAGGGATCTGTCTTTTAAAAGCATCGACAAGGAACATTGAAACACAGCTATATTTTCTCCTCGAAGTGCAACACTCATTCTTGCGATGAAACAGAGGCTCAGTTGATACCCCCCCATTTGCATTTTGGTGTTTTGGTGTTTGCACTCCTTTAAATAGCACAGAAGTAATTTATTTCCATAATGGCTATTTATACTAAATTAAAAGTAAGGAATTTATAATTTTTTTGGCCAAAAGCTATCCCAGAAGTAATTTACGGGTATTTCCAGTTAGTCTTTTGATTTTAATATTGAGAAAGCAGAGCTAATAGGAGACCTTACTTAATTTTAAATCTTGGGCGTAAATGGAGCGTTGCTTTACGCTCGGAAAATTTCGTTTAATAAAATTCGTAATTGTAGTAAACTTTAAACGCATTATTTAAACACTGTTATTAAACGTTGGATGTTAATGATTGTGAAATAAATGATGATGAATTATGAATGATTAGTTAGAACGTTGATTATTTGAAGTTTGCTGACATAAAATTCCATCCTTCTCTTCTCTACAGCGAAACTCTGTGGGAATATTAGTTGAAAATCGAAATTGTACTTGATATATGTTCGCACTTACGCAATAAAATATAATTTCATTTCTTAAAAATAATTTAACTATACAATTGTAACGATCCTTTGCTTTTTAAGATACAGTTGTCCCTAATTAAGCACCTTTCATGTTTTATTTTAGATCATAATATCGAAAAATAGTTCATACATTGAAATCATTAGGGAATATATAGGGAATAATCAATAGGGACTACAGCACTTTCCATTGATGACCACCTCCGAACCCTTATAATCTAATGCAGTAACTTTATTCTTTTTATTCCTTATTCCCCTCACCCCCGGACCCACTTTCGATAGCTTTATTCCATATTTAACCCCTTCCTAATTTTCAAACAGGACTGCAGTAAATTAATGGACTTGCGAAAACACTCTTATGACTACTGTGCGTAGATTTACTATCAAATATAATTTTCCTTGTTTCCTCTGAATTAGTATAAAAATGGCTGTATTAATTTTTGCGATGGATACGTGTACGAAATTATGTTACAAAAAGAAATTCTAAGCATAATGCAAACAATACTGCAAGTGTGTGTGCGATTCCTAAAATAAGAATAAATTGGGACCATGTGAAAGGTATATTCACCTCCAAGTATAGAGCAGAATGGTGTTATCGCTGCAGCAGGTGGGTAAATAAATAGAGCGGTATTTTTAGCGGGTTTTTATAGATATTGAATCCGGTATTGCTTTAAGTTTTTCTGTCTGTCTGTTTGTCTATCTGCCTGTCTGTCCGCAATACAAAGGGTAAGGTAAAAGTCCGTAAATGCAATAACGATGGCTATTGTTAACGTTGAAAACCTACAGAGTTACTTGAGAATTAGAGAGTTGTGAATTAGAGAGTTGCGGATTAGACAGTTTAGAATTAGAGAGTTGCGGATTAGAGAGTTGTGAATTAATGTTAATTGAAACCTGCTAAATTTAAATATCGACCTTAGGCAATTTTCTTTTACTTGCTCGTTTATTATATTCCTGTATATTATAAAATATGCAGCACATAATCAATTAATTTATGTGCACAAAACTTTAGAGAAATTTCAGTACTTATATTCTTTTTGTAATTGGAATTTTTTGGAAAACTTCAGCGAATTTAATTATATTCGTAAACTGACTATATTGCCTAATTTTAAAAGTTATGTGAGCTATTTATAAAACAGTATAATAAGACCTATTTAAACGGGTTCCGTATCTTTCTTTTATTTAAAACTTATGGTGGTTAATGGTAAAAGATAAAGGTTAACGGTAAATAATAAAAGTTAATGGTCAATGATAAAAATGAACGGTCAAAAATTAAAGTTAAAAAGAGCAGTTAAGATTTCCTGAACACTGAATTTTTATAAGGAAAAAAAACCAAAAACGGACGCATTTAAACGTTTCGACTAACTGCAACAGTAAATATTTCTATGCATTCTAGGCGCAGCTGAATTTAAGGGCGTCGTCTAACGCTACTCAATAAGCAACCCTAACTTCAAAATTCTAGGTTATTGAAAAAATGTTACTCGAAGAGATATGTCTTGGAAAAACCAAGACATAGCTTCACAAAAGCGGAACAACTGGTCCAATTTTGAAAGGTGAGACATACAATTTTCTGGGCTTGGAAGAATTTCGTTTCATGCAAGTGTGAGAGACAGTTTGTTTGTAGAAAATTGGATAGCACACGAAAATATGTGTGCTGCGTTTGATATCTCGAATATCCGACTGTAGCTAGAAGTAGTACGAATGCTGTTTATAAAAAGTTACCATTATCGAGTGAAAATTTAGTTTGACAAGATGGATATATGTCCGTTTGCTTCACAATTTTCCTTTAAAACTGGAAATAGGTGTTCTATATTCTTCTGTATATGTTCTGTATATCTTCTATATTTTCCTGCATATCTTTACAAAATAATATGAAAGGGGTTTGCAATCCACATTTTTAGCTCAAAATTAGAGCTGTAAATAATTTACCATCGCAAAATTTGGTGGGTCATAAAGCGAAAAAAGGGCCTTGTCCTGGGCTGAATTTGAACTAGCGGCATGTCTGCATGCATCAGAGAGTCGTACCACCCATACCCAGGATACCGTGCCCTTACCTACATATATATTTACATACATAGAATATTTTTACCTTCCCACAAGATAGGCCTCTTTAAGTAATACTAAAGAAAAATTATAGGGAGTAAGGAAGCTATAAAAATAGTATGATAAATAATATATCTTATCTTCCAATAGGTAAATTTTTCAGGATGTAGTAGGATATAGTTTTTGAAGGCCGTAGGTAGAGGTTTTCAACGGAAGTGAGGAGGGCTCTAAAATCTACAAGGCCCCACAATTCATTGATGTTTTGATTTAGTTTATTAATATTTAATAATAATAATAAGTATAATAATATACGGGTTTAGTATCAATGAAAACATTTATTAACATACATTTTGCTTTGAATACCTATAGAGATGTACAAAGCTTCAAAATTTTCTTTGTAATTTCTGTAGAGAGGATGAAGAAACAAACCTCCGTAAAACATAATGTACAAAAGATCAACCGTAGAACTCTATTTTGAACATATTCTTAACTTCAAAGAACAATTTTATACAAAACAAAGCATTTAAAACGAACTCCTACAATAATTTATTTTTATAAAAAATGGCTTCCAGAGGCAGTGCAATATTTCCCAATGGGATATACTTCGCTATGGACTAGTGCGGCAAAATTTTGTGTATTAGGCCTGATGCAACAAATCAATATCATACAATTATATATATATATATATATATGTGTATAATCTGTTTTATTATAGAGGAACGGAAACTGGAAGAACAAGTGGTGTTGGCTTCTTAATCAACAAAAGAATTAAAGACTGTCTTCTGGAAGTTGAAAGTACATCAGATCGAGCAGCGAGGCTCGTTGTTCAACTAACCCAGCGATACCAACTTCAAATAGTACAGGTATATGCACCAACATCAAGCCATACCGACGAAGAGGTTGAAGAATTTTATGAAGAAATCAAAGAGTTACACACCAAAGGGAAACAACATATCAAGCTCATCATGGGGGATTTCAATGCAAGAATTGGACAACAGGAACAAGGAGAGACATCGGTTGGTAAATACGGATATGGGGAAAGGAATGAACGTGGCGATCAACTCATCGAATTTGCAGAAGCTGAAAACCTTAGCATCATGAATTCATTTTTTAAGAAGAAACCGCAAAGAAAATGGACATGGAAACACCCAAATGGGGGAACTAGTGAAATTGACTATATCCTGGCAAACAAGAAATCAATTATTGAAGATTGCAGCGTACTGAACAGATTTAATACTGGAAGTGATCATCGAATGGTGAGATGTAAAATGCACTTAAATACTAAATTAGAACGACAGAAGCTCATTAGGAAACAAGTAAGTAAGAGGGTGGATTTAAAGAAATTAAAAGAAAATACCGAGGCATTCAAGTTGGAATTAAAAAATCGCTTTTCTGCACTGGAAGGACTTATTGAAGAAATTGATATCTCAGAAGCAAATGAAAACATTGTTAAGACAATAGTTGAAACTGCTGGGGAAATTGGTGGTGTAACCTGTAAAAAGCACAATAGCAAATTATCTGAGAAGACGAAACAGCTCATGAAAAGGCGAAGAGATATGAAGGTGGACAATCAAAATACCAGTTCCAGGATTGAGTACATAGAACTTTGTAAAACTCTGCGCAAAAGCATGAAAGAAGACATAAGAAAATTCAACTGTGAGCTAGTAAGGAAAGCCATTGAAAATAACAAGAGCCTTAGGGTTGTTAAAGGAAGTTTATCTGTTGGGAAGAAACACATCATTGCATTAAAAGGAGAGGATGGCACCGTAACAAGAAATAGGGAAGAAATACTTAGAAGAGTTGAAGAATTCTACAAAAATCTATACGAAAGTAACAGTGGATTAAACGAAGACATTGAAATAGTCGAAGGAACAGCTCCTAAAATCTTAAAAGAAGAAGTTTCATTTGCAATAAAAAGTATGAAGAAAGGAAGAGCCCCTGGTGATGATGGTATTACATTAGATATCCTAAAAGAAGCTGGAGAATATGTAGAAGACATACTTGCAAAATTCTTTACCAAATGTCTTAACAGCGGTAACATACCAAACCAATGGGATTCTGCAACAGTAATTCTTTTGCATAAAAAAGGTGATAAAGAGGATTTGAAAAATTACCGACCAATTAGCTTGTTACCTGCTATTTATAAAATCTTCACAAAAGTGCTAACACATCGCCTGCAGAAAAAATTAGATGCAGCTCAACCAAGAGAACAAGCTGGATTTCGAAGTGGATTCAGTACAGTGGACCATATTCAAGTATTAAGAGAATTAATTGAAAGAACACATGAATATGAACTTCCATTGTGTGTGGCATTTATTGACTATGAGAAGGCCTTTGACTCTATTAAAACATCAGTATCCGGTGAGCTTATGTATATATGCGATTCTGAGCAGCTTTCACGGCAGCTTTGATAAACTGTTTTTAAAATTTTATTTTCTTATTTAATTCCACCTGGACTTTACTATATTTACGCTACAAAATTTAATGAGTGAAAGAACGAACGAATGAATGAATGAATCAATTGATGGACCAATGAATGAACGAATTCATTAATAAATTGATGTTAATCTATAGGATGCATTTATTAGTAATACTTTTTCACTCATCAATTTTAATCATCAACATTTTAACTAAACATAATAGAAAACAAATCAAAACTAAACTACATTCAGACAACAAAATCTTGCCGAAATAACACAACGGGAAAAAAAATTTATGAAACGTTTGAAATGTTACAGAATATGACATTTCAGGTTTGACTGAAAATCCACGGAAGATCCCTAAACGTGTTGGAATTTTGGTCCAACCAGTGAAATAAAAAGATGTTAGAATATACTACAACAGCAGCATAAAAATTCAAGTACTGATATATTTTTTGTCGAAATGCGTGTTTGAGAAAAAGGCAAGCCAAGTTTTGAAAATGCCAAAATCATAGCCAGGGCTGGCGCAACGGGGAGGGGCGAACCAGGCAATCTCCCTGAGTGGAAGATTTCTATTGGGCGGCAAAATGAGATTGTTATAGAAAAATGGTAATTTTGGGGCGGCAAAATGGGATTATTATAAAAAATGAAGTCGTTCTGAGTCGGAAAAATACATGTTCGCCCCGAGAGGCATATTACCCACGCCGGTCCTGATCATCTCGAAAAGAAAACTGTATTTCTATAATAAGTCAATTGAACTTGACAAAAATCCAAAACGAAAAAAAAGTATCAGCCAAGGGCGGACACATTCTCTCATTTTGTGGGGTGGGGGGTCAATGGCATAATTTGCCATGGTCTTGGAATAACACCCTTCATTTATCATGAAAGTTGGAATTTTTTACAGTGAAAAAATATATTTTGGGGGTCATGACCCCTGTGATCACCCCCTGTGTCTGCCCTTGGTATCAGTCATACTCTTTAACTTAACTACGAATATAGAAATATGTTATTAATAAATATAACAACAGCAATTCCAAAACTCACTCACAAATTTAATTATTCTGAAAAGATGCTCTTGCGCCATAAAAAATCCAAACAAACAAACAAACAAAAGAACTTCAACTTCGCTAATGAAAACAAACGTCGGGGAGGGCTCAATCTCGTTCAACCAACATCATTATTAATGGGGGCCATAACCCCATATTTTGATTCAATTTTGTGTATACAAATATAAATATATGGAATTTAAATCTGTAACCCCCTTTAGAACCCTTTAATCCCCCATTATGGATTATCTGCATGTGCTACTGAGCACTAGGTTGTGTATGTGAGTTTGTATAACTACATATTACACTATATTATTTAGTTACCTTATAAGGTATTTCATATATTCATATTCCACGGCGTTGATGATATTATCAATCAATCAATCAATTACTCCACTCTACCCCACCCCACTTGATGATGCTTGATTTTTTTGTACAATGGGGCCGATTGCAGGTGGTCATAATATTTAAACTGTTATTAACTAATGATATTTTCTTGGGAACTTTCCCGGTGCGGTCATTTTTTTTTTTTTTTTTTGCTGCGCATACTGACTGTTTATATGACTATACCAAAGAAGAATAAATAAAAGTGTATTATTATTGTTATTAAATATTAATTCATTATGTGTCAAAATGGGCAGATAGTTATTAGTAATTTTAGATTATTAATCTGAGGTGGGTGGAAAGAATATATCCGAGATAGGGTAAAAGGGATGCATGGTGAAGGAAAGTTTGGAAATCCTTGTTCTAAAAAAACAAATAATCAAAATCAGAATGACATTCGGAAATTACCAAGGGAATTCCATTTCATCAGCAGTATTTGTTTTAACCTGGAGATGAGTTTCGGATAGCATCTTTCATTGATTTAAATTATGATTTCGTGCTCTGGTAGAATATTTCAAAGACGTCTGTTCGATTTGTTGCCTTTAATTATAAACCATCACGAACATCGAATGATCAAACATTCTATTAGCTACCAATATCGCAAAGAAATATTATAAAAGTGGATGAACAAAAATTATAATCTTAAAGATTTTTAGTCTTAATTTTTATGATATGTATAGCAGGCTACCTTTTAATGGGGGCGGGATCCAAAAATTGGGTTGTTCGCAGAAAAGGATGATAAAATTCAGACAGTTTAATGAAAACTTTTAGATCATTTGATTATAAACTGATGGAACCATTACTTAAGCAAGAAAAGACATTCATATTGCAGCAAAACGTTTGTTTGTGGTTTTACGGCTCAAAGACTACAGTGGTCATGCTGCGCCGGGACCTACTGTTTTCCGAGAAATCCGAACTCCTGCACCTGTAATTTTCCTAGGAAACCAAACAATTTGGACCTACAATTTTCGGAGGAATCCAAATATTTGTTAAAAATATGTGACAATTACCGTACGTCGGAAAACTACGCCTATTCTTGCAACCCTAAAACTCCCTCTCCAATTCATTGTACTTTTGTCTGTCAGTCGTTCGTAAAGCTTCTTAGTATTAACATGTCTTTTTCTACTTCTATTTATAGCAGAAATTAACCTTAAAATGTATTCAAGATAATATTAAATGTTGCTCAGTGGGTAGAGCCTCCGCCCGGCAAGTGGAAGGTCGTGGGTTCAGGTCCCACCGAAGGCAGAAATATTTATTTTCTTTCGAACGTTTCACCATCTAATCACGCCATACCATCGGCGTTGGTATCACTACGCCAATAAACGTTGATTGATTGACATTGTTGTTTGATTTAATCTGCGTAGTGTTCGATTTATATAAAATAAATATTAAATGCATTTTAAATATCGTTGCTAGTTCATATGCTCATCGTCTCAATATAATAAGCGAAATTCTAAAGAAGACTTAACCCACACTACTCGAGAACAATTGGATAAAAAAATAAATGTTTACTGCCTTACCTGATTACTCGTTTGTATTAACGTACTTCAAAAACAGTTAATTAGTATTTAAATTTTCCAATAATCTCTCGAACCTACAAATTTCGGAGGAATCCAAACCTCTGGACCTACTGTTTTCCGAGGAATCCGAACCTCTTAAGGCCTAGGGAACCAAACCCCGGACTACAGTGAGCAGTGCGATCTTTATGAGATCTCTGAGTAAGCGTTCTTTGCACTGCTGGGAGTCGAACCCGGGTTAGCGGCGCACTAGGAGAATGCGTTACCACACCGCACTACTGCAGGGAAGACACAAAATGGAGCATTGTTTTAAAACATGAGTATTGGAAAAAAATTAAAACGAGGAAAAAATTACGCATGGATCAAATTCTGAACGTAGCGCTGTAGCTAGGGGTTGTCATCGAAAGCCCAAGCCAGGGCGCAGGTGACGGAGTGCATAAAATCTGATAAAATAATTAAGAAGGGATAATATATCCGTCGCTAAGGGCACAATCTGGACCGTTCTGACAAGGACGCAACACCATTTAGCCACGGTGCTGTCTGAACGTAGGTGCGTTATTAAGTATCAAATGGATACATAATGGAAGGGTCACGATTTAAACAATCAGTGATTTTCGCCTATTTCTTAACAACCATGGTTTTCTCAGATTTTAAGTAAGTGGACGGAAGGGATCGATTGAAGCGACGTCCGACTAAATTGATGCCGGTTCAAAAGGGGACTGACTCGATGTCGGATCTAGATATCTTTTAAGAGTGGGGAGGGTGATTTGTTTCAGATTCCTGGTTTTAGATAAGTGTCCGGTATTTTTCATTCCATTTGCCATGCTACAATTCCATCTCGAGGTGGGGAGGTGGTGACCCTATCGTCCCCCCTTTGGATTCGCTAGTGAATTCAATGTATATATTAAATTTGTTTTTTTATTTTAGAATTCTTTTTATATTAAGCTTAGGGGAGACTAGGTCTAGTGAGATACAGCAATAATATTTTTTTAACGCGCAGGTGCAAAAAGCGGGGTAAAGGAAGAAGAAGTGGGGGCTCAACACTCAGCACACAAGTGCGAAAGTAAGTGGCGGTGATTGTTTTAATTTTGTGAGTAAAAACTAGTTTTAAACCATCAAAAGTAAATTTTTAGGTTCTTGTTTGAGTGTCACAGAGGAATTCACAGCTGCACTGTTTTTCAAATAAAGTTATCATGGTGTTACTTAGTTAACAGGTAAGAACTTTTGTTGAAAGAAATAGTTGTAACTGTAACCAGTTTATTATAGTTTTTAGGTTAGTGTAATGGCGTCGTTTGGGTCAAGTTGATAAAGTTCACTTGGCCAGGGTTGGTACGGTGTATCAACCCAGCTTCAAGAGTTGTGATACGTGTTACGTTTCCTTTTTCTTCCAGAAATGCCAAGGAATCAAGAAAACAAAATTGGAGACATACCCATTGAAATATTGGAGGCTGAGCTTATGCCGAAATTGAAAACGGCAAAATGTTTCTTAGGGAAGCTGAAAACACTTTCTCTATAGATAAAATGATTCTTCTAAGGCATAAGCAAAAAGAGAAGAATTAAAGATTGGGTTGTTAATTATAGAAAAGAAAAGAATTGAAGATAACAAAACAAGAGAAAGAGAGAGAGATGAAGAAATCTATTAAAAAGAAAAAGAAAATGAAATTATTTAATTACTGGCTATGAAAAGGAAAATGACAGTAATAAAACCCAGTGGCAAGGAAAAGGAGAAAACGAGAAGGTTGAAATCTAAAAAAGAAAAAACCCAAATAATCTGGATCGGATTCTGACGAAGATGGAGATTCATTTCGTTTGGTGTGTTTAAAAACTTACTCTACATCCAAACCGGGACAAGGCTGGATTCAATGCATTTTCTGTAAAATGTGGGCACACATAGATTGCGGAGAAGACAGCCCTCCTTACACGTGTATAAATTGCCAATCACATTTAGGATTGTCTTCTTAAGTATGATTAATTAGTGATACCCAAAACATGTTTGATTGATGAAAATTACAGAAATGAATATTATCATATCTCTTGCGTATCAACTTGACTCAAGCTGGGTTAAGTTGATACGCTTTGAATTTTTTTCTAAAACTTTTTTTTTGTCTCATAGTATTACTTCAATAGTTAAAATAAAGCCATTAATTTATAAAGGAATAGTCATAGTACAGTAAGAAATATCATTTGGGCCTGGGATTTTAAAAACAAAATATTTTAAAATCAAAATACGAAAAGTGTATCAATTAGACCCGGTCTCCCCTATACTTTAAACTTCCTTCCTTCAAATCCACACTCCGTTAGATACTTGACGTTCTACCTCCTTCACTAAATACAATACGAATTGTTTATATTACGAATTGTAGATTAGAATATTTGATTACGAATTATTTATATTATGAATTGTAGATTCGATGTAGAATAAATTTGTCACATCTTCAAATTGGACGATGGCATATCTGGGACAAGGCCGAGAGCTCAGCGTGACGAACTTATTAATAATCGAGTCTTCTGGGACCAGCATTCAGCCACTGGCGTGTTGACCCACCGGGACGCGTCCTTCCATTCCCGGATCGATTCAGACACTTGGCGTCGAGCGGCGAAAATTGTCAATGTCTCCAACATTTTTAAGGGTGACAAGGTTGCTAGTTGCCGTCTGCGTACGCTTCTTTCCCTTTGTTTGCACGCAGTTAAGGTTTGTTGAGAACAAAAGTGGAAGCGTTTCAAAGTATAGTTTTATCATGCTTAAAAGATTGTTTTGGGATTGTTATCCTTTCAGAAGTATAAGTGTAAGTATAAGTATAATAAGTAATATATAATAATAAAAGTATATGGTAATAAGTATAAGTAATAAATTGAAGTGTAAGTGTAATAAGTAATAAATGGAAGTATAAGTGTAATAAGTATAAGTAATAAATGGAAGTATAAGTGTAATAAGTATAAGTAATAAATGGAAGTATAAGTGTAATAAGTAATAATATGTAATATATAATAATATAAGCATATAGTAATAAGTATAGGTAATAAGTGTATAAATGTAAGTGTAGTATAAGTAGCCAGAATTAACCGTTTAGCGCCGAAGCGCTATTTTGCCGCCAAGTGTCTGAATCGGAAAGGCCACCGGGCCACGTCCCGATGAGCCCTCCTATCACGGCACCTCTAGCCGGCCTAGAAATAAAGTTTTGTAGAATTTATTAAAACTAATATTCTGTTCACCTCTATCCATATTTAAAGCTATTTTAAAACGCAAAATTTTAGGCTCTATTACTTAAGGTTTAGTAAGAAAAAATTATGTTTACGCCCCCATACATCCTGGTAGTTGGCGCTCTCATACCGGCCTCTTCAAAGGCCCAGCACGCCCCTGCATTCAGTAGAGTGAATCAAAAGTCAAAATGAACCCTGCATGCGGCAATTTTACCTCAATAACGACGTTCTAACTAGCAACCTTTTCTGCTTCGCGACAGCATTTTGTGGTGTACTCTACCCTTGAGAGTAGACATGGGTAGAGTCATTCATTGAGTCCGTCACTGAACGTATTTTCCCATCTCTACTTGAGCGTCGTTTATGGGGAATTTTTTTTCAATATGTACGCGAAGAAAAAAAGAAAAGAGACATTAGATTTAAATTCTTACTGAGGTATTTTTCCGTGTGACCGGTCACGCCAATTATTTGTGATCTTTATCGAAACTTTTATAAATAATAAAAAGTGATGTGTGTGTAAATATTAATTCGAATATTATAATTTTCAAAAATTATATTTTGAAATATAAGAAAACAATAAATGTATATACTGCATCAGGAGCGGACTGGGTCCTCTCAAAGGGGGCATATCTTGGATTATCGGAGGGTGCAAGTCTTATGGCCCATGAGGGCGCAGCGGCCCAGTCCCCCGCCCTACTGTACATATAAAAGCAATTTTCGATAAATATTGAAAAGTTATTTAGTAATTGATAATAATGGATTTAAGAGAGATTAATAATATTAACAAGTTATGTGAGTCAGTATATTACCGTAATTCAGAAAATTAAATATAAGGAATGTAAGTAAAAAACAAATACGCACACAAATAATATATATATATTATAAATAGTTCTTTGGGAATGCCTAGTTATAGCTGAGTAATATTAACGTATTGTATACATCGTTATAGCTGAGTAATAACAACGTACTGCAACAATTAATAAGTAGTGCTGAAATAAGCTACGTATAAGACTGGAAAAGTGACGAACACTACGCAAATATAACAATAATGGAAAAATAACAACGTTTTTTATCGTAGTTGTAAGTTTAAAAGATGGTTCGACGCACGTTTCGAGAGAACAAGGTCTCTCCTCGTCTGGAACTAGCGTGCAGTAAACAACATTGGAGTGTTGCCAACTCGATGTGGTTAATACGTTGTCGGTAGCGGTTAGTGCTTTTTTTCAGGAGTACAGAGTTATTTTAGGCGGCCAACTTACAAAGTGGTAAATTTTGGTCCCAAAGTTGAGTAGCAGGTGTAGTTGAAGGAGAAGCAGTGGGGAAGAGTTTTAACAGATTTTTCCAAGCTCCACTAAAACTTGGGGTTGATTTATGGTCGTTCACAAGTGATGCCCCAAATTTATGGATGTAAAACTCAGAGTTTCAAAGCGAGTTTCAAAAATCATCGATTGCAGTTCATTGCTGGAATAATAACCATCAATTTAACTTTAAAGAATCCACGGTCATTTGCCAACCTTCTTCGGTCATTGAACTTGACTTCCTAGAAGCGTTTTACATCCATAAATTTGGTGCATCACTTGTGAACGACCATAAATCAACCCCAAGTTTTAGTGGGGCTTGGAAAAATCTGTTTAAACTCTTCCCAACTGCTTCTCCTTCAACTACACCTGCTACTTAACTTTATGACCAAAAATTACAACCGCCTCTTTCAGCAACTCTTCCCATCGAGATAGCACTCGAGATGTGTTAATACACCTGAACTCGTCAGGCTCATCTTCTTCAGTCATTGTTACATTATTAAGTTATGCTAATAATATTGGTACTTAATGACAAATGTAAATTTTAAATTAATATAAATTTAAAATTATGCTTCTTATGTGCGATGCACACATAGATTGAAATATGCGTGAATATTGAATGCGTTGTATATAATGATTACAAATACGTTTTATGTTGAATGTGTTGTATATAATCAGTAAAAATATGTTTTATATTGAATGTGTTGTATATAATGATTACAAATATGCTTTATATTGAGTGTGTTCTATATAATGAGTGCAAATATGTTGCAAATTGTGTGATTTAGCGTGACAAATAAAATTAATTATTATATTTATTAAATAAACCGATTAATTTTATGTTTTCTTCAGAAGCCTAAGTGCAATTCTAATGATAAAATTTTAAAGTCTTCTCACTTCGTTCAGGCGGTCATTTCGTTTTAGTTTACGGAATTTTCTGTTATAACATTCAAATATTCAGCATTTTTCAAGTCTTACATATCGAGTTCAATGACTCCTCTATCTAACTGTTTTAACTCTTATTCATTTTTTTTTATTCTATTTAAAAGCTTCTTCTTATGTTCAGTTCTAAATTACAGAATATTGTCCCATTTGTAGCAATATGGGAATCAAAATAGTCGAAACGCATCGTTAGGGACCCGTTCCTTAGTAAACGGTAAAGCCATGGTATTTTGGGACATGTTAAAATTTGAAAAAGAATGATGTTTTATATATCATATTAAAACTAATAAATTATATCATTTTAATCTTTCAAGTCTTTTCAAAATAATGAATTGTATTATTTAATTAACAGTTCCGAAACACATATTATATATATACCGAAACACACAAACAGTATTGAAAAACACATTGAAAACTCTGTTACGGAAGGACATTATTTCATGTTTTTTCTGCCCTTCAGTAAAGAACAGCATTTTTCAAAGTGCATTTTTTTATACCGCAGGAAATTTTCATACCATTTCAGTTAAAAGTAGTATTAGGCCCTTTTCTTAAAATGACTTACGAAAAACATTTCAGTTTAATATTTTGAAATTGTAGGAAACATTAAAAACGAATGTCGTCCTTCCGTAAGATTTGAATACCATGGCTTTACCCATAATGTAAAATTTTATAAGAATCTGTGAGAGATTGCCGAAGGTTGAAACCAAGAATAAAGAGCCCATTACTAACGACAATATGTAGAACACATGCAAATTTGCGTACCGTGGAAATTTGCAAGGATACCGCATTCCAATCTAATTTCCTTGAAGGAAAAGATGTAGAATTGAAGGAGGAGTGTCGGATCCAATAAAGGGTACCACGAAGTAGGAAATACGCCATTCTTCACTTTAGAGAGAAATAGGTAATTCAATGTTCTACGTCCTTGTCTGTGAGATGTCACACCTTTTCCGTGTCCGGCTCCATTTGAGTTGTATTCGTCTTTTACTTCCTCAGGTACATGGAATTGGCTTTAGCAGTTCTACATCAACAGGATCCGTCCATTTCAATTTCCTTTATTGTCGGACGCTGGCTAAGAGTAAGTGGCGAAAAGGACTTCTCCGCATGGAAGACCTCTCGAATTTGTGGTCAGAAACACTAGGAAAGAAATAGTAAAAAACGTATTTGACATTTTCCGGACACTAGGTGCTAAACATTTTCATAAAGCAAAATTAAATATGATACAATAAGACGAAGATCAAATTTGCTATGAAAATAATTTATTTAAGGTGATATACATAGATATGTCTTCAATAATAAAAACAAAATAAAATTCAGGAGTTAATGCGAATAGGCACTCTTTTAAGATTTTAAGACCTTGTTTAGATGATGCGAACTACATTCTTCAAAGCAAAGCTCGATGTCTTCGAAGGCATATGCCACTTCGTCGTTAAGTGAAGCATCCAAAAGAATATTTTATTATTTGTCAAGTATTGTAATTTATTCAGAAAAATAATTAGTGTATATTATATTATTAGTCTATATGCATTAATTTCGTGCACAGCTGGTTGTAAGAGTATCATAACACCATTCATTATTTTCACTTTCTGCTACCGAATTGTCAAAGCAAAAGTATTTTTATGTTCGAAATTATATTCTCTACAATTTAATGTGCATCACATTTGCACAATACATGGTTTATGCATTTGTTTTATTATTATTAAAAGTGCCCACTTTTTATATAATCGAAAATGTGTCGCATTAAAATTATGCTAAATATAATTATTGTGCAATTCTGAAAATAATAGCCAGATATGTATGAAAAAAACTATAGGTGGGTGGTCTCAATATTTAGGATCGAAAATTTATGTGCATAATAATTTACCGCATTTCCTAATAATTTGTTCCAAATCCACATTTCTTTTTTTTTCATTCTTAAGTTTTATTTTTATTGCGAAAGATGAAATATTAAAGGATATTTAAAACAGTCCAACGTAAATTTTAAGATGACCTCCAGTGAGAGTTAAAATTCTGTGGTTTTGATTAAAGGTCTATATCTTAATAATAATTATATATTGTAATAATAATAATTATAGTAGGTACTGTACATAGAGAGGATCTTGGGAGCAAGAAAAATCACTATATCCGCTTGATCGCTGAATTCGTTCTGGAATTTAAATTTTAAACTTCAAAAATAAAGTCGCTACATATCTCATATTTGGATACAACGTACATACACAAAATTAAAAAATTCGTGTCGTGATAAAAATACTTCAGTGATGCTAACGTCCGATTGACAACGATTTTAAAGTGGCGTTGGGTCGTCACCGCGCTGGGCTCTAAACCTTTATCTTGTCTACGTGGTAATCCGGGCCTGAATATATGCGTTTTCATTTCCTTTCCGTTTCCTCTCAACCTTTGCAAATATTACTAAACCCAAACATTAATCTTTTTATTCTCTCGCAGAGGGGAGTTTTATCCACGCTTGTAGCTCAATGGGGAAATAGCACTTGCCCGGTTATTAAGGGGTTGCGTGTTCGGCCCCACCAGGGAGCGATAAATAATTATTTTCTTTTTCAATTATATTCTTTTCTTGGTTAAGTATACATTTTTTCAAGCACATTTTGGAATATTGAACTTCTACAGACAGTTTAAGTAACACTGAAGGAAACGAATGAAGTAAATCAAAGAGAACTAAATGTTGCATGTTTTAAATGTGTTGTATGTTTTAAATACAGGTCTGCGTGTATATAATATAGATATTTATTCTATGCATTAGCGACACATGATTAGAAATATAACGAATGATATTATAGCGCTAACTTCAAGGAATATATAATAGGGATAAATGTGAAAATGCGCATGTGTGTGTGTATATCATAAATAGGGATTAAATTTGTCGGTATACGGGTTTAATAATATTATTAATAATTATTAATTAATGCGGTGCTTTATTAACTTTTTTTTTTATAGATTTATCCTCGATGCAGTTGGGAGGATGGAGTACGTTTTTACGATTAGCAGCCAGATCGTTTCAGTTATCAATACTTTGTGGAATCTTAACAGACATCTTAACAATTAAATCTTATTTATAATTAAATCTGTTATAATTAAATCTATGAATTAAATCTTATTTATAATTAAGTCTTATTTATAATTAAATCCAACAATTAAAATCTTATTTATATAATTAAATCTTAACAATTAAATCTTATTTATAATTAAATCTTAACAATTAAATCTTGCAACAATTAAATCTTATTTATAATTAAATCTTAACAATTAAATCTTATTTATAATTAGAAATCTTAACAATTAAATCTTATTTATAATAAATCTTAACAAATTAAATGCCCTAGATTAGGAAATCGCCCAACAATTAAATCTTATTTATAATTAAAATCTTAACAATTAAATCTTATTTATAATTAAATCTTATTTACTTCAATTAAATCTTATTTATAATTAAATCTTAACAATTAAATCTTATTTATAATTAAATCTTAGCAATTCGTCTACAGCAATTAAATCTTAACAATTAAATCTTAACAATTAAATCTTAACAATTAAATCTTAACAATTAGAAATCTTAACAATTAAATCTTAATTAGATCTTAACAATGATAAATCTGTTATAATTAAATCTCAAACATAAATTAAATCTTATTTATAATCAAATCTCATTATAATTAAATCTGTAGGTAAATCTTAACAATTAAATCTTATTTTATAATTAAATCTGTTTTATAATTAAAAGTCTTGGCTATAATTAAATCTTAACAATTAAAAATTAATTATTAAAACATTATAGGAAATCGTTTTCTAAAAACATTCTTACTCATCTATATGTTTCTCTGCTTGTTTTTGTACTATGAGATCATAGGACTTTGCAAAACATATACAATGGTTTGACTTCGTTATCTTTTATGTATCACTTGTGATTTTTTTCATTTGTCGGAAAACAAGATTTGCCCCTCCCCCCCCAAAAAAAAAGAAAGAATCAGCTGCGAAAGAACTAGCAGAATGGCAAGAAAATCTATTTTGGATGGTTGTAAGTAAAAAAGCCAACTCTTTCGGGATAGAAGCCGGTTTATAGCGAAATAGAATATTCGTTGTCAAGATGAAAATATAGTTTTTGTTTCTCAAAAGTGAACACTTGGACACAAATATATGAGAAAAAGGAATTTCTAATTTTTTTATGTTTCTGGATTTCAATGTTTATTTGTTTTCATGCTGGTATTTTACATAAAATAAATTTTATTATTTAAAATGAACATTCGTACACTTTTTACCTTTGAATAAATTAAGATTAGGTTTATGATACAAAAATATTTTATACGGTTAACAAATTATTAAAATAAATAAATAAAAAAAAAATCTTTAATATTATTGGATATCAGAACGTTGAAAATGTATTCAATAACATTGACGATTTTTTGTTTGCAGTTTTGTCATTGGTGTGGTGAATAAAGAATAACATTCGAATTTAAGCGGAATAGAAAAACTACGTGCGTACCCGTCAAAACTTGAATGAATACTAATAAACAAAAAGAGAAAAGCGCCCTCTGGCATTTCGTGCCTTTCGGGTTACCATGATAACCAAAATTAAAAAGTAAAGAATTAATCACAACTAACATTTCCTCATGTAGCTATTATTGATTCCACCAGAATATAGTGGCAACAATTATTTTTCATTGGTTTCAACGCAAATGATTGTATTATTAATATTATCATAATAAAGTGGCAACAACATCCTACCTTTATTAAGACGAAAAACCTAACGAAAAAATGTGACGCTTTTTTTCTAATTGACCTCCGTAAAATCATTTTCAATGTTAATAATTTTAATTAAAACAATAGATTTACATAGAGTTTAGTGGATACCAGCTTCTGATTACTTTGATATATTTATATAAAAAATTGTATATAAAAACATATGGATGCAGAAATTTCAATAAATACATATTTTAATATAATTAGAGATATCATGGTATCAAATATATATATATATAAGTAAATTATGCCTACCTCTTTCCACCTTCTCTGTCTCTCTATCTCTTATCTATATTAAAATTTATCATCTGTATATATTTGACTATTATATATGACATTTGCATGGAAGTGGGCTTAAAATTATATCGGTAAAGTTATGTAAAACTATATTTATATATACAATAATTTCTGCCACCCACGTATAGATTATAGCTCAAACTAGAGCTTTTTCGTTTTGGAGAAAAAGAGACGCTTTCGCGGTAATAATATCTTACGGGTAATAATACCTTAACATCTTTACATACGGAGAAAGAGAGCGTTGTTTCCTGTCCTCATTCGTCTAGCGGTCCAAGACACTCCGGGCTAAACGGAGGGACCCTGGTTCGAATCCAGGATGGGGAAAGCGTCTCTTTTTCTCCAAAATTACACAAGCTCTAGTTTGAGCTGTAATTGAAACGTGGGTGGCAAAAATTATTGTATAATAAATTCCCCCACGAAAACTCACAAAATTCTCGCCCCGGAGGCTTTTCTGTGTTGACCATATTTGGCAATTGTGTTATCCCTGTGAAGGGTAATAATATGTTATATATTTATATCATCTAAAATCTAGATTCATTAACGTTTGTTCATTTATATGCACGCTGCTTTCCTTCGAATCGTAAAATATGGCATTGGTTTTCCCATTATATTATTTATTGTTAATGAGTAAACATTACACGCCGATAGAACAGCTCTTCTCTTCTTCCTCATAATCTTTCACCAGTGAAATTGAAATAATGGGGTGGTTATTGTTGGAATCTATAACGATTTTAGCGAGTGAATATTTTCCGTTCCATCGTTTCGTCCAACACAAAAGAAGAAATTGAAAACAACGAAAAAGCTCCTTTCATAATTACAGTAAATGAGAATTCGTGGCATCGTTCGATTAGCAAATAACTCAAGTTATTTATTCCGATAAAGAAATCGTGGGAATAATTTCGGTATGTCCAGAAAGAAATCGCATGTTCATAGATAATATCATTAATTCTGTTCGTTAATTAGAAGTTTACCACCGCCAAAAGCTAACGAAAACTAATAAACGATTAGTGTGTAGACCTTCGTAAGTCTCGGAATGAGATTTGCAATCAGTACCATTCAGAATTGTGCTTTCTACTTCACCCTGGAGCTTGTTGAGCCATTTCCATATTGCAAAGCTCTCTTTCATTTTCTTAATAAGAATTTAATTCTTGAAGAATTTCTCGAAAAGAACTTGACTCTTGAAAAGCTTCTTTAAAAATAATTGAAGTTATTGTTAGCTACATACGAAAGAAAAAAGGAGTTAATAATATACATTTTAAAAACACATTTTCCCAATAAATTAATGGGGCATGCAATCTTTACCTCGACCAAATTGTGATGGAAAGATTTAAAAAAGTAATCGTTTAACTAAAACCGCGGTAAATTTTATGAAACGAAAATCTATGGCGTGTGTCCGTTTGTCTAATTATGCGCCTAATTTTTGTAATTTTTTAATGGAACTTAATTTTTACTGCGAAAAAACGCGGCTAATTAAGTAACTGAAGTTGAGGTACTCAAACAGGAATTGATTCAATATCACACTTGACGTATTACACAGAAAAGCAAAAATTATAAAATAAAAAATACTTGACCTGACGGCCAATCCACTTTCATTAGATTATAACAAGGAGGTTTTTAATTCTGTTATTAAAAGGGAAATGCAAAATTAATAATTTTTTATACTGTAGTAATTCCGGTGGTTTTATTTAATAAATGTGCAGTCGGGAATCTGTTTAAATGAATATTAACCCCTTGGGTACATTTGACGACTGAGACTCATCATGCACTTGTCTTGCCTAAGTTACGAATGACGAGTCTAATTTGTCATTCACACCAGGAAAAAATTAAACATGTACATTCTTGTTCATGGCACGAGTGATTGGTATCAGTCGTAAGAGAACGTTCCTTCCAGTGCGAATCAGCAAATTAAATCCTTTCCAAATCAAGAAATTTTTCAAATAAATAAATCTGTATAATTTGCTTCATTTTCAAATAAATCATTTGTATCATTTGCAAATAAATCTGTATCCAAAGGGTTAACAGAACCAGAAAATGATACTTGACTAAGCGGGATACAAAACTATGGAAGGGACATGTACATAGCTTCATATGTACTTAGATGTGCTAGAACAGTAGTTTCGACTACATACATAATAAACGTGAACTAGTATCTAGAAGAAGCATGCTATCCACAAAAAAAATGCTATATAACATATGCGTCTATAAATTAAATAAAAATTGTAAGCTAGCATGTGGTTTCAACACTATTTAAGCCGAAAGAAATCTGCGACAGATTTTGTACTCCATTTTCCAATACGGGAATCGTGAAAAAATTCTTTAACGGGGGAAGGAAGAGTATTGTAAAGAAATTTTTCTTTGAAATTTTTCCCTTGTTGGGTAGCAACAAATTTTGCCTAATTATGTAAATTGTTTCGTTGATATCTTACCTTAAATGCAGGCAGTTGTTGAAAAAAATCACAAAAAATTAAACACGTTATTTAGCTCGGATTAACTAGACACTACGAATAATTGGGGATTCCTCAAATCACAATATGAAGAAAGGAAACATAATGTCTTCAATTATTCACAGAAATTCATCATCAAAACCCCTAACCAATGAATAT
>QLNU02015325.1:0-11508 GCA_006491805.2 Dysdera silvatica | reverse complement strand
CGGCCTGGAGGCCGACCAGGCGAGCAATGCAGCCTGAGAGTCACAGAACACGGTAACATCGGAGCTACCGTGGTGAAGGACCCAGTTGGTGGCTTCCCACAGATCAGAGCAATCCCGCAGAATGGAAAACCCTAGTGGGAACCAATGGGAGGCCTCCAATAGAAATCGTGAAAAAATCCAATGGAAACCAATGAGAAACCTGTACTGTGGGATACCTAATGTTGGGAAATCCCATATATTTCAGAGTAAAAGTTGTTTGTAAGTTTCTGGAAGTGGTTGTGATGTATTAATGGCTTTCCCATGTAGTTTCTAAGTTTCCCAAGATTCTAAAACGAGACGACTATTCTTATTGTGATAAGCCGGTGTAGTATTTTTGTTGAGTCCCAGTCGGGTTCGTGTCCGTGTTGTAAAGCGTGTTCTGCCAGACATGAAGCTATGTCTCCTTTCGCAAGTGCTTGTTTGTGTTCTTTTCGTCTTGTTTTGATCATTCTTTTTGTTTGTCCTATGTAATGTTTGTTGCAGTCTTTGCATGGTATTTGGTATATGGCACCTGTGAGATCTTCTGGTGGAACTGGGTCTTTAACTTTTGTAAGTTTTTTGCGAAGTGTTGTGACGGGGGGAATAGAATATTTTGATATTTGCTTCCTTGAGGCTGTGAGAGATTGTTTCGGAAATGCCGTGAATATATAGAATGGAAATTCAGGTGTGGAACATATATCATTTAAAGATGTTCTATTGTGTCTGCAGTTTCCGAGAATAAATCGCTTAGAGTATCCACTATATGTAAGTGCTGTATGTATGTATTTGGGTCCTGTTCTTGAAAGTGGTTCATTACTGTAATGACAATTGACACTAAGACTTGTAATGTTTTAACAACGGAAGCTTTGTGGCATGTTGGATGATGAGATTTAAAATCGAGATATCTGTCTGTATGTGTGGGTTTACGGTAAACTGAGGTGAAGGTTGAGTTATTGTGAGATCTGTGTACAAGAACGTCTAGGAAAGGGAGTTCATTGTTCTGTTCTGTTTTGTATGTGAATTTTATGTGTGGGTACGTTATTTAGGAAATGGAGGAAGCTTTGAAATGTATGTAAATTTCTTCCGTGGTACTTTGTATCTTATTTCTATATCCTACGTGAGTAATAGTAAATGCACTGAAGATGGGAATAACTGTTCTATCGATTTAAACTTATCTCAGGATTAATAATTATTGCAAATTTCAACACAATCGTTGTATACCTTTTCTGTATAAAAAGTAATATACCTTTATTGGAAAGTTCTACCCATAGTAACCAGAACTATAAATTCCTGGTACCTGATTGTACTATCGGCCCAACATTTACTTCCAAAATTTAAATACATTTTAAATGCTGTCTGTGAATCAAAAACAATTCATGTATATAAAACCATGTTAATTTTTATTAAAGTATACCTTTGTTGGTTTTATAAAGTATATGAAATTGTCCCACGATGCTTTATTTCCTAAAACTTCACTCACCGGGAAGGTACGCATCGTACGATGTTGACTTGTATACTTTGGAGATTTTAAAATCTGATAATTCTACGGCTTTCTATGGAGAGTAGATGATCGATCCTCAATCCACTAATAGCTGTTTATTATATACTGAAACTTGTTTGACTTTAATAAATATCAATGCTATCCTCTCCTACGGATCATTTACTTCTTTGACTCATCGCTTGAGTTTAAAAGGCAATCCAGTACTATCCCATTAACTGCGAACATGTCCACAGTGAAGCTATACATCCGCTCACAGACGGATAGCTTTATCGACGGCAGTAACTCCGTGGGAAAGAACACTTGACTGCATCAAGAGGTCATGGGTTCGGTTCCTACCAAGCTTCCAGAATTCGCTCTTTTCTTTGCGAGTAATTTATCATGAATTAAATAATTTTTTTCTGCGGTACTTATCCGACAATGCTGCAAGAGCAATAGTTATTTTTTTTTTTATCTACTTGAGGCGACAGAAAGTCTGGTGACTGCAAAAAGCTATGCATTGTATCTTCTCTGAGAAAGTGAGAATCACTGAATAATTTATATTGTTGGCTATTACTTTGTTTTGAATTTAAAAGGGGACCGCTTTCCTTCTGATTAAAAATTGTTGCAAAAAAAGTTTTTTGTAAAAGTTTTATAACTAAACTCTATATACTTTAGAAAGCACAATTGCTGCGAAAAAATGTTGAAAAGTAACACTCTAGTTGGTATATTTGGGATTAACTAAATCCTCTGGAACACATATGTCACTGATATAGGATGGATGTAGTTTTATTTGTCGAAATTTGCTTTGACTTACACAAAGAATAGTTTTCTACAATGAAAGTGGTCTCGTTAGCATGTATTGCAAGAGGAAATGAAAGTAAGGAAGATCAAATATTATATTCAAAAGCATTAAAAGGTGTAGGTTCTAGAAGGCAGAGATGCTGCAAATGGGGAGCGGGGCGAACCGGGCATTCTTCCTGAGCGGCAGATTGTTAAGGGCGGCACAAAAAATGGAATTGTTATAAAAAAATGAAATCATTTTGGGGCAGCAAAATACGTATTGGCTCCGAGCAGCATAATATCTAGTGCCGGCTCTACTGGAAGTGACCTTGAAATCATAGGCGTACGCAGAAATTTCGTAAGGGAGGGTTATAGAGCTACATCCATTTATTCGTATGTATATATATATGGAAAATTTCATCACAATAGGGGGTTACAACTGGGGCCGGCGCTAAGTACTATGTCGCCAAGGGCGAATAGTGTTTTTTGCCGCCCCAAAATGATTTCATTTTTTGTTTAATTACGTTTCTCCGCCCCTAAACATCTGCCGCTCACAGCGATCGCTCAGTTCACCACCCCTTGGCTCCAGCCCTGTTTACAACACCCGCAAACCCTCCCTGCATACGACAGCATTTAAAATACACCAGTTTTGATGAAACGTTATTCAGTATTAAATCGCCTACGCAATCCCACACGCTTCTCTTTGTGAGATAAGAAACAAGTTTGTTAAAAGCAGGTGGAAATTTCGATTGGATTAGTTTAAAGATTAATCTGGATTTCGTAAAATGTTTTAGCAACGCTTGTAACAGCCTCGGTTGCGCAAAGGCGAATTTTAATGCGAACTGGGATTTAAAAGACCTGCAATCAGTCACATAAATTCCCACATTTTTTTATAATGTAAATTCCAACGATTTGATAGAGCTTTGTGGTTTCATTTCTGCTTTAAAATACATTAAAATTTTCGAATGCTTATAGCTTCTTAATGCGCTGATCAACATAAAAGTAAGAATTTTTCAGTTAAATATATTATTATTTTATATTCTTAACGCCGTTTTAAACTTGGGCTAATCTCTGACAATTTATGAGAGTCCTCATTTTACATAAATAATCGAAAAAATATAATGAAATGTAATGAAACAGTAAAACGCTACATTAATTTTATTGTAATGAATTTCTAAATAGATTGAAAATTATATTTTAATTAATTGTCTTAAGTAAAATATTCGCAGCCATTGGCATCATGGCATTTTTGCCATTTGATATGGACTATTTGACGGAGGAAATGCTTTGCAGATCCGAAACAGAATTAAAGGAATTCCCGGAAACACGTCGAAGAGCCGTCGAGGAGATGAAACAACTTATAAAAGGTAGGATAGATATTTTTCCAAGGTAAGTTTTTTTCTAAAATTCTAAATTCTATTACATGATGGAATCTCTGCGAGGGCTAATCAAAGTCATAAAAATTAATAGCTAAAGATTCAATAGTCAAAAAACAAATTATTGATTCGTTTCTTAATATTTTAAAGATCATTATTTTCAGCAATTTTTATTTATGTTCTTTCAGAAGATAAAACCCTGTGTTATCCTTTGGACGACGGGATGCTTCTTCCTCTCTTGGGAGTGAAAAAATTTGAGGTAAAGAGGGCGATGTCGCTTTTAAAGCACATGATGCATTATAAAGAAAACTATGAGGATGTACATGGCGAAAGGAGTTTTGACCCGATTAAGAAAATTTGCTTCGATAAAGCTCTCATCGTCTTACCATATCGTGATCATAACGATGGAGCTATTTTTGTATTAATTCAATTACGTAAGTATGTGACCCGTTGGATTTACTCATGATAATCGGGCTTTATGATATAGATTATAGCAGTGCACTACAAAAACACTTCTTGTGAGAGTGCTATTTGCTATAATGGCATTTAAGCCATATATGTCCACACACACACATATCATCATCATCATCATATTCAACCATTATCTATCCACTGCTGGATGAAGGTCTCTCCAAATGCTTTCCACACAAGTCGATCCTGAGCAATTCGCTTCCATGTCACCCCAACTTGTTTTCTTATTTCATCCACCCATCTAGTTTGAGGACGTTTCCTAGGTCTTCGGTGGTCTCTTGGAAGAACAAGTGGTGTTGGCTTCTTAATCAACAAAAGAATTAAAGACTGTCTTCTGGAAGTTGAAAGTACATCAGATCGAGCAGCGAGGCTTGTTGTTCAACTAACCCAGCGATACCAACTTCAAATAGTACAGGTATATGCACCAACATCAAGCCATACCGACGAAGAGGTTGAAGAATTTTATGAAGAAATCAAAGAGTTACACACCAAAGGGAAACAACATATCAAGCTCATCATGGGGGATTTCAATGCAAGAATTGGACAACAGGAACAAGGAGAGACATCGGTTGGTAAATACGGATATGGGGAAAGGAATGAACGTGGCGATCAACTCATCGAATTTGCAGAAGCTGAAAACCTTAGCATCATGAATTCATTTTTTAAGAAGAAACCGCAAAGAAAATGGACATGGAAACACCCAAATGGGGGAACTAGTGAAATTGACTATATCCTGGCAAACAAGAAATCAATTATTGAAGATTGCAGCGTACTGAACAGATTTAATACTGGAAGTGATCATCGAATGGTGAGATGTAAAGTGCACTTAAATACTAAATTAGAACGACAGAAGCTCATTAGGAAACAAGTAAGTAAGAGGGTGGATCTAATGAAACTGAAAGTAAATACCGAGGCATTCAAGTTGGAATTAAAAAATCGCTTTTCTGCACTGGAAGGACTTATTGATGAAAGTGATATCTCAGAAGCAAATGAAAACATTGTTAAGACAATAGTTGAAACTGCTGGGGAAATTGGTGGTGTAACCTGTAAAAAGCACAATAGCAAATTATCTGAGAAGACGAAACAGCTCATGAAAAGGCGAAGAGATATGAAGGTGGACAATCGAAATACCAGTTCCAGGATTGAGTACATAGAACTTTGTAAAACTCTGCGCAAAAGCATGAAAGAAGACATAAGAAAATTCAACTGTGAGCTAGTAAGGAAAGCCATTGAAAATAACAAGAGCCTTAGGGTTGTTAAAGGAAGTTTATCTGTTGGGAAGAAACACATCATTGCATTAAAAGGAGAGGATGGCACCGTAACAAGAAATAGGGAAGAAATACTTAGAATAGTTGCAGAATTCTACAAAAAACTATATGAAAGTAACAGTGGATTAAACGAAAACGCCGCAATAGTCGAAGGAATAGCTCCTAAAATCTTAAAAGAAGAAGTTTCATTTGCAATAAAAAATATGAAGAAAGGAAGAGCCCCTGGTGATGATGGTATTACATTAGATATCTTAAAAGAAGCTGGAGAATATGTAGAAGATATACTCGCAAAATTCTTACGACCAATTCATTAGCTTGTTACCTGCTATTTATAAAATCTTCACAAAAGTTCTAACACATCGCCTGCAGAAAAAATTAGATGCAGCTCAACCAAGAGAACAAGCTGGATTTCGAAGTGGATTCAGTACAGTGGACCATATTCAAGTATTAAGAGAATTAATTGAAAGAACACATGAATATGAACTTCCATTGTGTGTTGCATTTATTGACTATGAGAAGGCCTTTGACTCTATAAAAACATCAGCAGTCATCAACTCTTTAAGATCAACAGACATTGAAGATGTGTACATTGACATGGTGAAACGTGTGTATAAAAATGCAAGTGCAAAATTTCGGTTACATAAAGATACCAAAACTATCAAACTTGGCAAAGGGGTGAGGCAGGGAGATACCATTTCTCCAAAACTTTTTACTTCTGCTTTACAGATGATTTTTCAGCTGATAAATTGGAATAACAAGGGAATAAAAATAAATGGTGAATATTTAAATCATCTGCGGTTTGCTGATGACATTGTTATTTTTTCAACGAACCCATCAGAACTCCAAGACATGGTACAAGAGCTCTCAACTAGAAGTGAAGAAGTTGGACTCAAGATGAACCTACAAAAAACTAAGATCATGTTCAATAATTTTGTAGAGGAAACAAAAATACAAGTTGACAACACTGAGCTAGAAATTGCTGATTCATATATTTACCTTGGCCAGCTGATTTCAATGGATGGCAACATTATGAAAGAACTCAACAGACGTATTAAACTTGGCTGGAGTGCATTTGGAAGAAACAGTTTTATCCTGAAGGGGAAATTGCCTTTGTGTCTAAAAAGAAAGGTCTTCAACCAGTGTGTATTGCCAGTCCTCTCTTATGGATCAGAGACATGGAGTCTAACAGTTGGAGCAATACGAAAGTTACAGACAACGCAAAGGAGCATGGAGAGGTGCATGCTTGGAATAACTAGGAGAGATCGAAAAAGAAACACTTGGGTGAGAGAGCAAACTAGAGTAGAGGACATCATTGTTAAAGTAAAAGGACTGAAATGGCGATGGGCTGGGCATATTGCAAGAAGAACTGATCAACGATGGACAACAGAAATTCTGAACTGGATTCCAAGAGACCACCGAAGACCTAGAAAACGTCCTCAAACTAGATGGGTGGATGAAATAAGAAAACAGGTTGGGGTGACGTGGAAACGAATGGCCCAGGATAGACTTGTGTGGAAAGCATTTGGAGAGACCTTCATCCAGCAGTGGATAGATAATGGTTGAATATGATGAAGATGATGATATATATAAATATCCACATATTGTACGTCCATACGTAATATGATTATGTGTGGACATACATTTCAACCGCCATTAGTTTAAGAATATCATTTCACTGCCTTTATGGTCAAAATTGAGATTGTATATGAGCTAAATTTGATGCATTCAAACTTCAAGAGAACTTCAAAGCCTACATTGATCTTGCATTCAAAGCGTAATGTTAAGGAATAGTAAAACCTTTGCTAAGTTTTTAAAATATTTCCTATGCAGATCAAAAACAGGAAAAGGTCATAGATTTATTAAATGAATTTGGATGGAAATTTGACTAACTTAACTTTCAGTATCAGAACCAAAAGATTAATACTAGTCTTCAGAAGCTGATTCCAGCAGCATATGAGGTTCATCATGAGCCCGTCATCCATAAATGCCACAAAATAGCCTCACTTGGTTACTCAGAGAGAGAATTGGAAAATCTAGCAATGGATTTAGACCCCCAAAAATAAATTAAAAAATTAAGAAGGTAGAAGCAAGTTTTGATAATTTTCTTGGTATCTTGTAAATAACCGAAACCATTTATTTCTAGCTCTTAAGACATTATTGGAATAGAAATTGGTAATATTGTTTTTTATTTTACTTATTAGCGATTCTTATTTTAGGTTACATGAATTTTGAAGAAATGGGTCCTGCTGTGTATTTATATGCCGCGAAAACCATTTCGAAGTGGTGCAATTTCCTTTACCCCGCTACGCAAGTTTGTGGTCTCCAACTGATCTTAGACATTGAAGGACTTACCCGCAAGCACTTGCGCCACTTGACACTAAGGATGTTGTACCACATAGCGGAAAATCTTAACGTAAGAATGATACACTGGTTATGAAAATTAATGCAAAAATCATTCTATCGATATCTCAATTAGTGTCAATTATCAACCTATTTAAGTAGAACTCCCCTACTTAAATTCTTGACTGACGTTACGAACATTATTAGATATAGAGTTGGATTAAACTCAGAGCTATATTAAATAAATAAAATTAAAGTTAGGTAGGGCATCAAAATTTAGTAATTAAGTAAAAAAGAAAACGGGGCTTACATTATTAGGTTGATCCATCATGAGGGTGTCCAACGGACGTGAGGGGGAAATACCCAAATATAAAAAAAACTCAAGTGGACATCTTGATGATGTAACAGTTTAGAGAAAAGTGAGTAACCTTTTTGGTGATCAGCTTTGGAGACAGAGGTACTGATATCGCCAAAAATGGTGCCAGCACACCACCAAGTAGAACGAGTTGCTCTATCGTGAAGCCCAGGACGAGTCAAGCGAGTGGCGTAATTCTTTGATGTCCCGTCAACGCCAACATTCACCAAAACTGCTGGTCAGTTCTCAGAATTTGGGCGAAAATTTACAACTTGTCTTCGGGTATCACTTCGACGTCTCTATTGTCGGCAAGGTTGTACTGGACAAAGGTATTGTTCTTCGAGTGTACGACTTGGCGACGCCAGACGTGACCCATTTGACCTCTGTTGCTAAGTGGTTACGTCGCTGCAGGAGATGACCAGGCTTTCGGTTCATAAGTGCATAGCAGCATCTATTTCTTGCCTCCTTTACTTATTTGCAAATCCAATGGTGAAGCGTGGGAAACGCAGACTGGCTGGTGCTGTAATGATGATGATGATGCTTTGGCCACCAAAAAAAAGAAGGAAGTAAAAGGATAAAGGGTTTTTGATCTCGAACCATAGACGAAAGGGTAGATAAATAAAAAATAGAATATTTGATTGAATTAAAAATAAATAAAATGAAGATTATTAGATGAATAAAAATAAAGAATTTAATTAAGGTAAATAGTAGTGGACATTAGCCACACAAAAAATAATAATAAGTGTAATTCATTTGAGTTGTTCATTAGTGTGAATAGTAAAAACCAAATACTTTACGCTGAATATTAAATTACCCAATTTTACATAAGTGCATGAACAAATTAAATAATTCCGACATCATGGATTATTACACATAAATACCTTGAACTGAACATTATTATCAAAACAAGAATTTCACAAATTAGTAGCTATGTCCACCGTCAAGCCTCATGTCTCTGAAAAAAGGAGAATTAGTTCGATGCATATTTTATTAAGAAAACTAAGTTCTTGTTTGAAGATGTCCACTGGATTGGAAAAGCTTGATATATTGAGTTTGTAAAATGAAGTCTCTAGTGTTCATACAAGGAGTCCAGTCACTTCTTTAACTGTGAATAGTCAATATGCATGGGGCCGTTTCCTCTGGGTGTTTCGATTAACATTAATGGCCATAGGTATCGAGGTCCTGTTCCATGTGGAGCTGTAGTCGGCTGTCCAAGTTTTAATTCATGTCATTTCTGTATTAAATAGTTCTCTTTCCTGGTTTGGTTTCTTTTCCTAAAACAAAAAAGAAAAGACGAAGGCAGAATCTGATCAAGTTTACATTTTTACAATTTGTTGTGTCTCATGGTTTAATGTATGTGAAAAATGTCTTAAATGGAAATATGTAATGATGTAGATGGCCAACCATTATTTTAAATATTAAAAGTATATTTTTTATAATTTTGCGACATAACACTCCTCACTGGTTCACTCATTCTTCATTATACCCTCGCTTGACAAAAGGAACAATTATCCCTCGAAAAATCGCGTCTTAACCCTCGCACCAGTGTTGAAATAACTATTGTTATTTAATCTCCTGTTGAAACTTCGTATTGTTCAGTTATGACGACCACATTCATTTAACATACCTGACCACTTTAATATGCACTATTAATAGTTAATTTTAAAAGTATATATATCAAAAGATAATAATAAAAAGGATGCAATAAAAAGGGAAAGACTTCCGGAATATTATAGTGGTATTTATTGAAAACAGAACAAAAATGAAAGGTAGAAGACAAATAAACGAAAATGGAGAAATAACATTATTAAATATGCCTTTTATTTTAAAGGAACTTTACCTCAAGAACAAACAAATGGAAAGAAACAAAGATAGACGGCACTTCTTTTTTATTTTATTTCTTTTTTTGTTTTGTTTTGTTTTGTTTTGTTTTGTTCTGCAACCTTCGACATAAAAACGGGCGTCGGTGATGCTGGTGATGAATACTCAACAAATTTTGACGATTTGTAATTCTCCTTTTTTTATACTGTAATTTGAAGTTCACGCGAGGCACATACTTATTAGCAAAAAACAGAGCATAAATCCAGTTACTCGGTCACCATTGGTTACTAGATTGTCGCCAATGGTTACTAGGTTGTCACCGTTGGTTACTAGGTTGTCACCGTTAGTTACTAGGTTTCTGCAATTGGCGAGTAGGGAATCATAAATTCATACACTGCGCCTAAATTTTCTTATTAATGCGGACGAATATTGTTCTTTTTTGGTAAGTACGGTCCACCGCGACTTGTATGTATTTACTTATACATAGGACTTGACATCTACATTATGATATACGCAAAACAAATTATTTATCATTTTGGAAATTAATATTAATTAATGTAACAGTAACATTAAAAAACGCATAGCCAAAATAAAAAAATATTTATTATACCATGTTGATAATTTCTATGGGTGTGTGCAAAAGTTCTATCCGTTTTTGGAGATGCAAAGTATACGAGTGGATTTGGCGTCGTACATGACGCCGTGATGACTAGAATTTTCGGCCAACGAAGCGCGTAGATAGATAGCATATAACAACAACAGGGTAGTAAAAGTTAATCCCAAAAAAAAAAGAAAAAAAAATCGTAAAAAGTCAAAAAATTTCAAGCGGTTTAAAACGGCGTTCTAAAAGGCATACCAAGCATTGTTTGTTGCACGGGTTCGATAAAGGCGGTACTGCGTCCTTAGAATGCTGAAGTATGTGCCAAGACTGCCAAGTATGCTGGGAGGATGAGGCCGTCGCTGGTTTCAGAAATTCAGAGGCGAAGACAGAAGATTTAAATATCTATAAAGTTTCGGATGTCCATCAGCAAGACAGATGGCAACTGGTTATACTAAACGATGGCGATTAAGTTAATACACATATACTGTACTTTTTATTTTATCCATTTTCCTTTTCACCTGAAAAAACAGACGGCCAGAACTTTCACACATAACCAATACATACATAAGCATTGCCTAATGACTTTAAAATAGCCTTTTTTTTAGAATGGCATCGTAAATCGTCTGCGGCAGTACCACATTATTAACCACAATGCCATTTTTGAGCTTATATGGAATGTCGTGAAGCATGCATTATCTACGAAATTAAAAACACGCGTGAGTATTTGATACACGTTTATTTCACGAATTCATATTCTATACGAGTTTTGCAAGTATTACGGTGCATATGAAAAGGATTTAGTAAAAATTTCAGCTTTTTCTTTACAAATTCATGCAAATGCGTAGGAATGAGGGATTATTATTTTTAAATAGTAACTTGAAGTAGAAAAAATTAATAATTGACAGTTTGGATGATAAAATTTTCGAAAAAAAAAGAATGATTTCTCTGAGCATAGTGGGAACCGAACCCACACCTTGTTGTTTGCCGGTTAAGTGATC
>QLNU02015324.1:12204-30552 GCA_006491805.2 Dysdera silvatica | reverse complement strand
CTGTAAACAACAATGGCGGCTAGTCACTGTGCCAGTGTGTCACATTGCCAGGTTCAGAGTTTTTGGAAACACTGCACTAGATTCCGCTAGATTTAGGGGGAGGTAGCATGTTTTGTACTATCGCCGCCCCGAATTTTCAGAAATGTATGGGTCATTCCGTGTCAAGTGATCCAATGGAAAAACCTCACCCTCTTGGATTTTTTTTTCAGATTTTGCTCATTAGATGTACTACTAGACAGAGTGAAAAATCCAAATTTTCAGATTTTGTAACTGCAGTATTTTATAAATTATAGGCCTCTGAAATCCGGAAAAAAACATGATTTTTTGCTTATGTGCAGTTACAAAAGCTGTCATTACTCAATCAAAAAGTGAGATAGATGGATGAAATAAAAACCTTGCTATAGATTATTTTATAAGCTTTCATGTGTGTGTGTGTGTGATATCCAACATGACTAGTTTTGGGCAGTTTGGGATTTCAAGGTAATGACATGAATTCTTTGATCTTGAATTTCTCAAAAAGCGTTATTTTTAAAATTTTGAAAAAAATCACACATAAATTTGCCTTTCATATCTTAGAAATATTTTTGGTAAGTTTCATCTTGGGGACGGGTATGGGAACATATTTTGGTAATTTAAAAAAAAAATTATGCCAAGGAAAACCATCTGCATTAATTCAAATTTTTAATTTTAATCCATAATTATTAATTACTTTGGCAAGAACAACTTTTTAAAAGTACGAAACAGTGCTATCATATTATGCTAAAATAAATGAAAAAATTTACTCGGTTGAGGGGAGGAGGGAACAGATGGACGAGACCAAGGTAGGTGTGTCTTAAGAAAATTACATCCTCTAAACACTTACTTGTGAATTTACAAAAAACTGTACCTTTTTACAAGTTGGTGCTGCCTCAGTCCCCTTTTTTCTATGTTATTAACTTCATCCCCCACAAGGTAACTCTTAAGAGCTGTGGTTGCCGAGTCCATTTCTTCTGTACAAAGGTAATAAGTGTGGCCAGCGAGACATCTGGGTTCCACCAGAGTCAGAATTTTTAAATTCATAAGTGGGGGTTATAAGCTTAATGGGAGAAGTTACAGAGCTACAACTGATATATTCCTATATTAAATATACAAAATTTCATTGCGATGGGGGTTACAACTCCCCAAAACCACCCCCTGGCTATGCCTCTGTTTGTATAATAACACTGTTCTTAACTTATAATAATGATAGTGGTTATTTCCCAACAGAATTAATAATTGTGGATTAAAATTAAAAATTTCCATTTATGCAGATGGTTTTCCTTGGCGTAATTTTTTTTTTAAAATGACCAAAATATGATCCCATTCCCGTCCCAATATGAAACTTTCCAGAAATGATGCTAAGATGTGCAAGTTTATGTGTGATTTTTTAAAAATTTTAAAAATACCACTTTTTGCCCATATATATATGCGCTTTTGACTGTAACATATTCCTTTGGCGATTTCCAGAAGGTATTTTTAATCGCAAAAAAATATGTTGGTATCAGTCAACGATCATCATTGACTGAGAACGCATTAGGAAAAGGTTTGCAACGATGAATCTAAATATTAAGTTTTTAAATATTTAAACATACTCAATAATTTTGTCACGTAATTCTGAACCATTCACAATTCTTTATAACAAGCAAAAGGTTTTGCAACTGCTTAGAGTCTGATTGATCTCTTCCGCATTTAGCGGGGAAATTAATTTATAACTTTTTTTATATATATTTTCAAATATAATTTAACAATCCCTCCATGCAAACCACTTCTCGTGGAACACAGTTTTGATAGAGCGTAACCTGATGTGATTTTAAACAATGCTGTCAACTGGCTCAGAAGTTGAATAGTTATGACACAAGCAGGGCCTTTCAGAGAAAATGTGAGACCTGTGGCAACTAATATTGTAGAGGCACCTTCATATATATATTTAACATATGTTGAGCTAACAAGTTGAGGCCCCTGATAATGTAAGGCCCTGGGGCACAAGCATATGCATACACAGAAAGTTCATACCAGGGAGGGGGGTTACAGACTCAATGAGGGGGTTACAGAGCTACAACTCCTTATATTCAAAATCTTATATACAAAATTTTATCATAATTACAACCTCCATCAACATCCTCTGCATACACAAGTAAACACAAGGATAGCAAAGGGATCATTCTGTACCAAATGAAATATGGTAAAGAAAATGACTATATTTAAATGAACTATATTCGTTACAGAGAATAGTTTATCTAGCATGCTGATAATCCAGGTTCAACTTTCAATGATGGCAAAAAAAAAGAACGTGTAGGCATTTAATCAGTAAGCGTTCTTTTTTTTTGCCACCATTGGAAGTCGAACCTGGATTATCAGCGTGCTGGGGAAACTGTTCTCTGTAGCGAATATACTTCCTTTACCATATCTCATTTCGTACAGTTGGTTAGTTGGTTGCAGTTTTATGGTGCAAGGACAGTAACGGTCATTCTGCACCAAGCAAGGTGAGAACGTGATACGATTATTTGGTACAGAATAATCTCTTCACTATTCTTATGTCTACTGGCATATACAGGGGGTGTTGATGAGGGTTGTAATTGTGATAAAAATTTTGTATATGTACATATGAATATACGGAGTTATAGCTTTGTAATCCCTCATTGAGTCTATAACCCCTCCACATATGAACTTTTTGTATATACCTATGCTTGTGCCCAGGGCCAAGAAGGGCTTTGCTCGGGTCTCCAAGAATATCAGGGGAGACTTTTCAACCTGTTCGAGGGGGGGGTTGGCTTCCAAAGTTTAGAGAGATTCAGATTCTATGGAAAAAAGGTTTACACTAAATTTTAAAAATTTAATTAAAATGAATTTATAAATTTACATTAAATGGCATAGTGGTAATAAAATTATGTGTCGTATCGTTAGCTTAATTCCTAATTGTACAATATTTTTTTTTTGCCACCCACGTATTAATTACAGCTCAAACTAGAGCTTGTGTAATTTTGGAGAAAAAGAGACGCTTTCCCCATCCTGGATTCGAACCAGGGTCCCTCCGTTTAGCCCGGAGTGTCTTGGACCGCTAGACGAATGAGGACAGGAAACAACGCTCTCTTTCTCCGTATGTAAAGATGTTAAGGTATTATTACCCTCCGCAGGGATAACACAATTGCCAAATATGGTCAACACAGAAAAGCCTCCGGGGCGAGATTTTTGTGAGTTTTCGTGGGGGAATTTATTATACAATAATTTAAATTTAATTTAATTCCTAATGATATCGAATGCATGTTAGGTCTCCCCATCGTAATGTGAGGCATGGTTTCCTTAGTAACAAAGGTTTGGACTCTTCGAGAAAGTAAGTGCTGGTGAAGCGTGGCCTTCTCTGTTCTTGCAACGTAAAAATGGAAGCAAACATGATTTTTATATTTTGTCTTTAATGTAATAAATTTTATTTTGACTTTTTTTTTTATTATTATAGATTAGTGGAATTTAAAGGATAAATTTGTTTTCCTGAAGAAGGGATTTTTCCTTTTCGTGTACTGATCATCTTTGGTATTCTTGCAAGACTAAGTGCACGCAAAAGATGGAGAGAACAGGGCCTCTGGGTTTCCCCTGGAGTCTTTCCGATTTGATAAAAACTTATGATTTTACGAACTTGGCACATGCTGTTAGACGAGGAAATATCTATGAAGTTAAAAGGCTCTTACCTGCCGACGTTCCTGTTGAAATTGAAAAGCATCATCTAGATGCCTTGCTACACTGGTGTCACAAGGGAGAAATTACAGGGGTACTTTTGTCTCACAGTGCTGATGTTAATAGACAGAACTCTTATGGCAAAACGCTGCTTGAAAGGGCTATACTTAATAGAAAAGATGTAGATTTTATTAGAGAACTCCTGAAGCATGGAGCTTATGTCAATGTTCCAGACTATACTGGTAGTACTCCACTGATTCAAGCTATTCAACAGAATGATTATTACAATCTGGAAGTTGTCAAAGAACTGCTGAAATATGGTGCTGCTGTTAACGTATCTAACTTTAAGGGACAGACTCCACTCTTTTTGAGTATAAGGCACAACCAAAGCCCAGAGTTGGTTAAGTTGTTGTTGGAGCATGGTGCAGACGTTTGTACCAGAAATCATGACAACCTCACTCCGCTACATGTTGCTATATCAAGCCCTAAACATCTGGAAGTAATTCAAGATTTGTTGAAATATGGAGCTGATGTTAATGCAACTGATAACGAAGATGAAACGCCACTACATTTTGCTACGTATTGTGACAAGAACCTGGAAGTAGTGAAGGAATTGCTGAAATATGGGGCTTGCCTCAATGTCCGTTCTGACGAAGGTATAACTCCACTACATCTTGCTGCAGTCAGTGGAGGACTGAAAATTGTTAGAGAATTATTGAACCATCATGCTGAAGTCAACATGGTTGATTTTGGTGGTGACACAGCACTACATAATACAGTAATTTTCCCTAAGAACGTAGACATAGTAAAGGAATTGTTAAGACATGGGGCTTGTGTCAATATGCTAGACAATAGGGGTGAGACTCCATTACATATGGCTGTAAGATGTCCTACAAATTCAGGAGCAGTTAAAGTATTGTTGAAATACGGGTCAGAGGTCAACATAGCCAATTGTTCAAAAGAAACTCCGTTACATCTGGTTTTAAGACACAACGTAAATGTAAAAATTGTTCAGCAATTACTAAGATATGGATCCCATATCAATGCATTTGATGCTGAAGGTAAAACTCCATTACATTTGGCTGCACAGAAGCTAAATCTGAAAATAGTTCGAGAGTTGTTGAACCATGGAGCAGATATCTGTGCAACTGACAAAGCAGGTGCCACACCAATTTACTATGCTGTAAGGAATAACAACCGTCTGAGAATCGTGAAGACTATGGTAAGGTATGCAAATATCGCTTATCAGTTTAGCGAAGAACTTGAAATCCTGCCAGATGAGGCTATTCCGTACCTGACCTATCTGAAAATAGTTGAAGAATTAATAAAGCATGGAACTTACAACAACCACACTTTGGAGAGGTATGGCGAACATTTAGATTTTGCCGTTAAATTTGACGATATAGCATGCGCTAAATTATTAATTAAATATGCTTTAATTCAGAAAGCCAGCAATCATGGAGGTGTTAATTTAAATGCATACAAGAGATCAAAATATTATGGTATTTTATTTCGCCACTTAGACAAATGTCTGGGCGAAATCTCCCGAATGAAGGCAATGAAACTCAAACCCAAACTTTCATTATATGAGTTTGTTACTACGAGAAACATTAATGTTGCTCTGTACCCTGATAATAAAAGTACTAAAAGTGTTACTGAGATAGGCAGCTTGATCGCTAACTACCCCATATATAGCAATGTAATTTCACCAAAAGTTCACTATGCTTTGAGAAGAGCAGTTCAGTTGAACAAGGTAAGTGAGATATGCATGTATATCAGTGCCAATGAAAGAATGGAAAAGGGGGAAATTGCGTTAAATTATTACTGCAAGTCAGCTGTTGCCAAATTTTTATCCAATGACGACTTGCAAAATCTTATAAAGGCATATACTAGGCCCGAGCTGTGTGTTGGCGAGTGTATTTCTTGGCTCTTTGAATAATCTTGGTTTCAATTTTAAACAAGTAGTGAAGAAAGTGATTTTATGGATTCTTTACAACCAGATTGCTGCAAAAACTGTGTCTCGATTATTGTTCATTTGTTTTGTTTTTTTAACTTCTGAAAGGAGAAAACTATTTTTCCATGTATTTATTTTTGAAAATCGTATTTTATGTACTTATTCTGGAAGAAATTTAGAAGTCTGTATTAAATGTGTAATATCCAGCATTACGCTAGATTTCTATGTGGTAATGGGATATTATAATCCTGTATGGTAATTTTATCAGATTGATACTTTTCATCTTGTGTGAGTTTTTTGTTCGGGTCCTGAACGGGTTATGCTGTACATTTACTCAGAACCCACTCATGTAATAATATCAATTATATGGGCATATGCTTTGTTTGTTGAATTGTAGTATTCCATGTTGTAAGGAATAGTTCTTACTGTCATTACAGTTTGAACTATACTATTGAAGCCTACTGTGTCAACTGTGCCGTTGTCATTTAATGAGTGTGATTAACATACAAGTTGGCGGTGACTTCCTAACGTCACTGCTAATATAAGAAGTCAGGAATGCTTCCTGATAGCTTGTTCGCTGTTTATTGTTGCAGCCAGCTCGACGTTGTCGCTGGTTGAACCTGTATGTTGTACTTCCTGTTAGGCCAACTGGTGACCGGTACTGAGCCAGTATGACACAGGAATGAATCCCGAACGCATTGCCAGAGTTTCATGGGTATGAGTAAGCCTCTTCAAGCTTTAGTACTGGTCAGCAGCATAGAGTATTTCCAGTTCAAGTTGTGTTTTTTCACGGAGCTATGGAGGTACATTGTTTAGCGACGCGTCTTGTAATACGGGACATTTTCTGAGATGCCGAAGCCTTGTACGCCTCTGGTCACGACTGTCCATAATGAAGCTTGTTTTGTTTGGTTAAAGTGTGAAATCAGTTTCCATATTGACTGTCTAGTTACAAAGATTGCATGTGTATTCTGTACGGTGCCTATAACTGATTCCTGAATTGACTGTTGTCGTCACATGGTGTCTTCTGTTTTTGTAATGTTGTTTCAATGTTATTTGTTGTTGTAAATAAACCTGTTATTGCTAATGAAGTATCTTTACCTGGTTTTGACCTTACACCTCATAGATAGTTGCATAGAGCCAAAATATCCTGATACCATAATTACCTGTGTTCAATGTCAATTACAAGGTGTAATCAAAAAGTATCGGAACTGGGGCTAAAAAAAAACTACAGTACTTACAGATTTGGCATTTAATGTCCTCCAAAGTAGTCCCCTTCTGGAGTCCCACACACTTCATCCAGCGTTTTTTCCATTGTTGGAAGCAAGACTGGAACTCATTTTCTGGGATAGCGAGCAGCTCCCTCATCACATTCTGTTGGATATCCTCGACATCCTGAAATCTTTCTTTCTTAAGGTCTTAATCTTTGAAAAGCAAAAAGTTGCAGGAGGCCATATCTGGAGAATACGGTGGATGCGGGACCTGGGGAATTTAATTCTTGGCCAAGGATATCGAGCTCAGCTGAAAGCCTGTCTTCTTGATAGTCTGCAGAGAGCAGTTTTGGCACAAACTTGGCAGACACACGCCTCATACTCAAATCTTGAGTAAGAATAGATCAAACTGAACCGTAACTAATGCTGTACTTTTCAGGTAACCCACGAATAACGATTCGACGATTTTCCTGCACAGCTGAACTCATATCTTGGACGTTTTGATGAGTTTTGCTAGTTGAGGGCCTCTCGTTCCAGACGTTCATCACTTTCGACCATTTCATGGCACATCTTGAAGACGTTTGAACCATTCATAAACTCTTGTGCGGCTCATACTCTCTTCTCCATAAACTTTCTTCAACTTTGCGTAAGTCTTAGCACAGGTATCGCCAAGCTTTTGGCAAAATTTGATTCAGATTCTCTGTTCCACTTTCTCTGCCATAATGAATGCGACGACAACACAGTAATGACATTTGTTCAAAACTCTACTGTAAAGAAGTGGTGGGAGCTATGACGTTGTGACTTTCGGTGCATGTGTGGGGGGGCTCAAGGTCAATATCTGCTGAGAGTTTTCACTCTGCGGATATTTTCCTTAAGTGTAAGGCACCAGTCCCGATACTTTTTGATCACACTTCATATATTAGTTAAAGAACATGAGTTACAATGTGCAAATAAGTGTTTAAAATAGATTTTATCATTAAACTCGATCCAAGCATCTAGACAGGAGTAGGGAATCTTTTCATGTTGGAAGGCCACATTAAGTTAATTATAATCGAAGAAGGCTGCATTCAAGAAATTTCAATTAGACACAGGGCATAACGATTACAAAATTATAAGGGGGCTCAAGTAGATTTTTAACAAATCATGTGATTTGGCATTACACGGAATAATGTATGCATTTTGTTACCCCAAAATGGAGAGAACAGACCTCCTTTCCTACAATGCTGGTTATATATATATATATATATAATAGAATCCTGATTATTCAAATTCCATTTAACCAAAATCGTCAAAGATACCCTTTCAATGCTTTCGGTAAAAAATGTACATATTCACTTTCTAATGTACTCCAGCCTTAAGAAAGAAACCAATACAAATGGCAGATATTGGACACACACATAAAAATATATATATTCGGTATATACAAAGATATAGGATTACTCACGAAACAGTTAATATCTTAACGACTGGTGCACACAGAATTTTTTTCTGGAGGGGAGGTTGTCAGACCCGTTAAAACAGGCCTGGTGCTAGGGTTCACAACCCCCCTCCCCTTCTTAAGAGGCAAAAGAATGTTTCCTCAAATATATTATCCAGAGTGTTGAAAAATAGATCAAAAGTGGTACCTATATCCTACAATATTAATTATATAAGAAAATATTTACTTCATTTTTATATGTGCATTTGATATTTTTGAATTGTCAATGAAATATCAAGTTTTATTTTTCTGAGGTTTCTGAGAGCACAAAGCCTTTTGTCCAGATCATACAGATGAATTTAAAAATACTTTTTCTTGTCACAGTTCAACATCGGAGGAAATGTGTCTTTAAATAAATCTGCAAATAATCTTTACCTTAAAATACAGAACACATCTAGTTTATTTCAGATTCTACTACATTAAAGCATTGCTTCAGTTGCAGCTCAAGCTTCCTTGGTTTTTCAGCTAGATCATCTAGAATTTCCTCAGTAGATAATAATACATTATCACACATGAATGTATATTTATATCATACATACATACACAGTGAAGCATCGATTATCCGAATACCGATCAACCAAAACATCAGTTAACTGAAAGAGTTTCAATCAGCAAATTCAAATTTGCATGTCATGTAGTTCTGCTACCGGCGGGAATATGGAAAAACAATTCAGCACATGTACACCGAAATTAACTTTAAAGATGCTGTGTACATGGGAGCAGAAGCTTGGGCTACTGTGACATGACACTAGTAAAAGCTTGGAATAAGCAGGGGTGCTGAGATCCAACATGGGCTCCCATGATCTCTTCCCTGAGAGGTGGCAGACTTTTGGGGGGAAGGAGGGGGTTGAACTCCGAAATAAATAGAAAATATGAAATTAGAACGCGTTTTTTTACTTATTTATTACGTAATTATTTTACATGAGTATTGTTGAATAAAGAAACTCACTTAAGCTACTATTATTTTGTTTTCAATAATCGAGACAGGCTAATGAAGAATAATTAAAAAACTGTACATGAAATATGTACAAAATCTTATTAATCTGGATTTAGAGAAAAAAATTTCTGGCTTTCCGACTATCAAAACTAGTCTGGTGGGGCCGGAATCCCCCAGAGCATAGGTTCTTTCCAGCGTGGGCCCCTGGGCTGCAGTCCCCCCCTCTCGTCGGCCCTGGAAATAAGCTTCTTCCGTCAGATGAGTCTATCACTGCACCTGAAGAACCACCAGACAGCTAATTTGTATCAAAACTGGCTGGACTGATTAAAGACTTTTCAGGAGCCTGTGTCATCGACGATCAACACCCTTGTGATGACGACCGTACTGAAAAAGTACCATTCAGAGAGGAAGCTTTTCACTGCCTTGATATGACTATGAAGTGGTTAAAACAAGAAGAATGTGATGCTGTCTTTAAAACATTTGTGAGATTTAGCGGCAAAAAAACGAATCTCAGCTTTGCAGCAAAGGAAAATTTTGGACTTCTTTTCCTAAATTGTAGGCCTTTAATGCACTATTTTATGTAAGGTATGTATTTGTTAGATGTGTGATACAAAATATATAAAAGTTTTGTGTTTAATATCATTGTTTCTTCGTTTCATATTGTTCCTATGGCAGTGGAACAATTTTTTTTAAAGGAGCAGTTATTCAAAAAATCAGTTATCTGAACACCCGAACTCTCCAATTGTTTCAAATAACCAATGCTCTACTGTATATGTTATCAAATTTAACGAGAAAAGGCTATTTTCACCAAATTTGGTTTGATGCGCTCCTCATTAACAGCAGAAACTGCAAGCGATTGTGATAGTCAAGTAATAATATATTGGAAGAGGGTTGAAATTAGAAACATGTGGGACTTTTCTGTGAAAGAGAGTCCAAGGGAAATAGTCAGGATATGGGTGTGTAGAATAACTATAACTTTTCCCTGTAATGTCAAATTTGACACTTGGTGATATTTATGTGAAGCACATGTTCAACGTACAGAAGGGTCACTCTGTCCAATTAGGAGTGACCATGTGAGAACTCTTGACCAATAAGATCATTAAGGAAAAAGAATTTGAGGGGAGAGATGGGATGTAAATGAAAAGGAGGATAGATTTTCGGTTGCGACATTCCTGTACTTCGAAGTGTTAATAGAAACGTAGATGTTACGCCTAATGATGTACTTATTGTATATACCAATACCTTCTAACGAATCTTCAATAAAGTATCTTATATACTTCATTGTATCTGCTAACTCTTTTTTAGTGCTGTCCTATATCTACAAAGGGAATACCCACAATGTTTCAGAGATATCTTCACTTAGCTTATGAGCTGAGCTGGTGGCAGCACTACCAGAGCAGTCTAAGAATGCTACCAACGACCCACGGTGACCACCTTGTATTACATAGAGTATCACAGCAATGTCGCCAAGAGAGAATTAAGGAGCAATCCTTTCACAAAATAAATATGTGATTGAATTTGATTTCGTAAATATTTATGCATGTATTTGCATAAATATTTAGAACTTTAATGGCATGTGTTTCTTTTAATTATTTTTACTATTATAACTTAAAGAACATAATTTTTTAAATAAATCTGCAAATTGCATTAAAAACTATGCAAAGAGAAGCAGTGTTGTTATCGGATGTTTTTTTTTATCTAATGAAAACATTTTAATTATGCGAATGTAACAAAACTTAAACGAATGTAGCAGTATGGTAAATTTATCTGAGATTATGAGATATTGCTTTAATGAAGTAAAAAAAAGAAAAATGTAATGACACTTTATCTGAAGTGGAAATTAATATTGCAAATGAAATTATTTTTGCTGAAATCATTGCTGAATCCGATAATTTGGAAGCTATTAACAATTTTAGTCTTGATCTGTATTGTGAAAATCTGTTAATAAGACCAAGATGATAGTTGGTTAGATTTCTCAGACGACGAAACACCACCTGAAAATTTTGTATGTGGTTCGTTATCATATTCATTAGAATACATGATAGAAGTTTTAGCTTACTCGTGGCTTTAGGACATTGACATTCTATAAGCTCAATTCAAAATCATTTCGGAAATCATAATTTAACATTGTCACAAATTTATCGAATATATAAATATGTTGCTAATATGAGGAACAAAATTCGAAAGTTACAATACTATTAAAACACAAATGCATGACAAATTTTTAAAAGCCAGGTACAATGGAGTTCCAGTGCATGAAACTGATCTGCAAATTTGGGCTCTTGATGTTGCAAAAAAAAAAATAATTTTCCAAATTGTACAGCATCTCATTTTTTTTATTTTTTTTGGCGTTCTTTAAAAAGAAATTTGGTAAAGTTGGACTAAAAATTACTAAACTCGTTATGAAAGTAAAATTACAAAATGACGAACAAATAGAAAATGCAGCCATTGCATTTCCACTTCAAGCCTATGAAAAAATGCAAGATTATTCGCACACTTGTATTTTTAATAGCAATCAAACAGGCTTTTCTAAAGAATTGTCACTATTATGCACCCTTTCGTAAAAAGACGTCCAACACATTTACGGTGTTGTTCAGGATAATAATGCAGTTTTGTATTCGTATACCATACAACTCATTACTGTAATGAAATAGTAGTGTCTTACCAATATTTTTACTCATATCCCAAGAAAAAACAGGTACTTTTGGCCCTTGTGTTCAACTGAAATTATTCAGCCCATCAAACATTATACTTGCATCCACAAAAAGTGGGAAATCTTCCACAGATATTTATGAATCATTTCTAAAAGAAATAATAAAACCCCAATTAATAGATCAAAATGGTGTAATTTTATTAGATTTCTGGACAGGACAGACAGAAAAATAAGGGGGGGGGGAATTTTGGAGATAAATCGCTTGAATTATTATATATATCTACAAGAAACACTGCATTAATTAAATCTTGTGCTGTGTGTTATTTTCAGGCAGTGGAAATACTTTACAAAAAACTACCACACAATGTACTGCGCATTCACAGTCAGTTGGCGTGTGATACCGTTAGCAGACGGGTTAGTCCATTGCAGTTTAGGGAAGGCCGTCTTGGAGGAACTGGTTTTTCCCGCGTGAAAAACCAGCTTCGGCAAGACGCTCTTCCCTCAACTGCAATGGACTAACGTGTCTGCTAATAGTATCAGACGTCAGGTATGCACATACTTCAGAATTTTAATGACATTAATTTACACGAAAGAAATACCATAACAAAATTACATTCATTAATCATTAATACACAACCAATTATCAGCTCCAACGTTCAGTGACGTGATTAAATATGCTTGGTATAAGAGCACATAACCAGTTCTCAAACCAAATACATTTCGCAATGTTAATAATTCACGTTGCTCATACTTTTCATTTAAGATGTTTTGCAGGTTAAGCTTGCGGGGAATGTGCTGATTACAGCCACAGTGATAACTAGCTAATATTGGAATTTGATCACGGGTGCGCAAATGCAGGTTCACGATTTGTTATAATACACTGTTTTGGGAAATTGTTTATTGTAAATATTTACCTTGCATTTTTAGTTATATTGTTACTCAGTTATTTCGGCCTATGTTATCTGTCTCCTGGAGGTCGAGGGGTGCGTCGATGGTGCCCAAACTAATTAGGAAAGAATTCGGTCATGACCTACCCCTAACTGCTTTGAAAACGTGCATAAATGTACATACATGATATAGAGCTAATAAGAATAAATGGTTTTCCGTAACCTTGTATTTTGGTGTAATCACACGCCCATTTACATTTGTGTATAGGTTTTTGCTTGGTTAAAGTCTACGTAAGCAAAAATACTTATACAACTAGTTAAACAGAAGTAAACTTAAAAATAAACTTAGAAGTAAACTTAAACAGAAGTAAACAAGAATGTTGTACTGTAAGTATAGGCTGTCTGTTTAGTCAATTTCTCTTCACATTTGCAGGCTTAGGACTGTCAATACATTCAATAATTTCATTAACATGTTTATAAATCATTCCTTTATTATCACAAAATTTCATTATATATATAGTACATTAGTAATATAGTGATATTTAAAGATTAATATGATTCAATTACATTGATGTTTTATATCATCCATTAAATTTCAACATCTTTTTTCAAAGACGAGAGGTGAATCAAAGTCTTTTCCACACCGTAGGCGAAATTCTTGTCCACGTTCATGAAGCCATACATTTGACACTGTGGAGATACGGAAAATTATTTTCAGCCAGACCAATAAGATATTTAAGATAGCACACTTTATGATGGGCAAACTAGAAATTTAATCAGATTAACAATTTTAATGACTGTTTATAACTTACCCCATTTGGATCCTGTTACTACAGGGCAAGCTCCATGCAGAGTAAGAAAATCTCCTATCCCATTTGACTTTATATTATACCAGAAAAGTGCTGATCCCTAAATATAGAAACTAGTTCGATATATCAAGTACTTTTACTTACTTGTGTGTGCATATACAGGGTGATTCAAATTAAAGAAGTGGTGCTTAGACCTATATGTAGGGAAAACTGGGGAAATCGCAACCAAATTTCATAAACATACTTCCCTGAGTATGTGGTTTCGATTGCTGAAGAAAAAATAGTTCACACTTTGACTGCTAGGGGAGAAAATGGCACTGTGCTGCAGGTAATTTTCACATTGCTGAATGTACCTGTCATCAAGGTAAGAGTTGAGGTGCAATACCTGTAGCCCTGCGGTGGCGCAGTGTGGTAACGCGTTCTCCTAGTGCGCCGCTAATCCGGGTTCGACTCCCAGCAGTGCAAAGAACGCTTACTCAGAGATCTCATAAAGATCGCACTGCTCACTGTAGTCCGGGGTTTGGTTCCCTAGGCCTTAAGAGGTTCGGATTCCTCGGAAAACAGTAGGTCCCGGCGCAGCATGACCACTGTAGTCTTTGAGCCGTAAAACCAAAAAGAAAGCGAAAGCAATACCTGTAATAACATGTAGAAATGAAGTTAATAATATATAACAAGAATTAACATGCAAGAGGTTTAGTGCAGTGAAAAAATTAATAACAAATATCTTTACAAAAACATATGTATGCAATAACTTTATTGGAATCAGACTGTCAGCATAGATACGACTCGACAGGTCCTCTATCGTTTCAACAGAGTGATCAGCAAATTATTTCCAATGTTTTGGTTGGTCCGGTCATCTGATCCAACCCATTTCTACAAGTGGGTCTATTCAAAGAGTTTATACAATGTTCAGAACTTAGTAGTCTTAAAAGAGAGGATTTCGTAACATGTGGCCCATCTCCATGCCAATGGTTTTCATTCTGGTATCCAGTGTGTTGCGTATCGAATGCAATTTCTCGATCAAGGCAATAAAGGACATGTCTAGCTGTATCTGTGCTAATAGTGTGATTCCACATGTAATTACAATAAAGTTATTGCATACATCATCTTTTGTAATATTTGTTATTAATTTCATGTTCTTGAAATAAATCTCTTGCATGTGAACTCTTGTTTGTTGTTTATGTGTTGTTTACTTCATGCCCACATATTGTTGCAATACATTTATTGCACATTAACTCTTATCTTGATTACAGTTGTTTAGTCTGTTTGGTAATGTGCAAATTACCTGCACCATGGTGTTATTTCCTCTGCTAGCATTCGAAATGCGAATTGTTTTTCCTTCAGCAATCAAAACCACACACTTCAGGAAAGTGCATTTACAAAATTTGGTTCCAATTCCCTCAGTAGTTTTTCCTGCAGACAGGTCGAAACACCACCTCTTTAATATGAATCACCCTATATATCAATTGATATACAATGAAACCCAATTTATACTTTTTTTGGGGGGGGAGGGGGTCCAGAAAATGAATGTGGTAAAGTGATCAAAGTGGGCTATTATAAGAATAATAGAGGTGATAAAACGTTGATATAAAGATACATATAAGACAAATTAATGACCTACATGCAGTGTATGCAGGGTGAAGCAAATTAAAATATGCCTATTCATATTTAGACACTGACGAGTGTTATCCTATTATTGTTTAAATATACGAAAAACCTATATGAATTTTTGCTACTTGGGTAAAACATGGCTATCTTTTTGGGCTACAGTCCATAAAAAACCTGTGTCTCTTTAGCAATCATCAACCACCTTTTCTAAGGCAGTGGTTCCCAACCTTTTTCCGCAACCCACTTTTATAGTAGCCAAGTAATCCGCAACCCCCTTTTACAGTAACCAATAGATCCGTGACCCTCCTTTGTCCACCGCTGCCACATTTGCATAATAAAAGCATTTTTAAGAGAGTAAAGAAAAAATCACTAAATATAAAGTTATATTGAATTAATTATGCTTTTGCAGTTAATGACCATTAGTAGAATATTGCAATATTATTACTTTAACCACGTTAAATTAAAGAAACGTTGTAAACGTGAAATTCTTATAAAATAGTTAAAGGACATTGCGAGAGACCCCCTTAAGGGCCATGACCCCCAGGTTGGGAAACACTGGTGTAAGGCTTTCCTTATCCATACTCTTATGCTCATCCTTTTGATGTCTCCCTCCACTCTATTCGACCCTGTCTTCTTCCTTCTGAGTTTATTCCCATAATATTCTTATCAATTAGTCTTCGACTTATTAATAATACATAATAGGATATTAAAATAAGGGATAAGAGTATTGATATATTTTTTATGTATAATTTTTCCTCACCTCCGGCAGCAAGAGTTTTGTCAGACGACATTTTTTACCCACAGTTGCCCAGGTAGATCAATGCAGATATTTAAGTGCACATGTGGTGAAATGTGATTAAAATAAAATCTTTGTTTGTACAGATCTTGCATAAGAAACAGAAAAATAAGAGCAGGCATGAATTAATCTATCAAACTTTTTGAACTACCTTTTTTGGCTGGACAGTCAAATTCAAACGAGGGAATACAGTAGCACCTCCTGCATCAATGTCACTAAGCTAAAAAAAACAATAGGTGACTGAAAACTAATATTTTTAATAAAAATAATATTGTAATTGCAATAAAATTTGAATACTTGATAATTTAACACTTACATATGTTAACCATGTTGCAATTCTGTTTCCTGATTCAGCTCCAAAATAAGATTCGGAATTTGGCTGTAAGTGGATTTAGTTTTCAGTTAACACATGCAATCAAATTCAAAACACAAAAATGTTTAAATATTCAGAGTTCCTGAGAATCAGGAAAACTTGGTCTCATTAGGGAATTTCAAAACACCCCTATGTTTGAGGGGGGATGATTTTATAGTCGTTCTGGGAAAGCCAAAGCAAACCTTTTCTTGCATTTATTTTTAACCTGTTAACCAGCACGATGGCCATGCCGGAAGACTACCAAAATAATGCGAATGACGACATTTTTCGTCATTAAAATTAACCGTATTATGTTGAACGCATTACGTTTTATGTAGTTCTTATATATTTAATCCTAGCGTGATGGTGTGATGACATTACTTATCACTGTGAAAAAAAGTCCCCAGTGTGAAACGAGTTTCACAAAATTTTGTTCCCCAGTTAACAGGTTAAAGAGCTAAATTTCTAGCAAACATTAAGCTTTTTCCCCTGCAATCAAAATTCACTTAAAAGTTTTATTTGTGACTGATCAAGGATTTTTTTTTTCTTCGATGTAAGTCGGAACACTGAATACTGTATTCATTCCATTTTTTCATAATAGATAAAGAGAAATAAATAATAAAACATTACATTATTTTAGTACTATTATTACAATATGAGAGGAATAATAGAGGAAAGAAGATAACGTATACAAAATGTTTTGAAACTCTCTGTACAAACTTCAATGGGGGATAGGGAATGAAACAAGCCTTTTTCGTTAATGCATCTCAGCGGACGTCATTTGTTGGTACTAGAACAAGGTGTCTACTGAAAATAAGAAACCCCAATTCCTTTATTTTTGTATATTTCTTGACCTTAAAAACAATTTCCCAACTTTGTTTTTTACAATTGATACAATAGATATACAAAAAAATAGCTGAAAATTATTAAAAACTGCCCAGTGATGGCAAAAATATATGAAAATAACTGAACCAGTAAAAAATCGCTAAAATATTGTACGAAAATTACAATTGAATGCAAGCGTAAAATTTAAAAAAAATGGGTATAACCATGACCTACAATATCGATTTAATGACCTTTTCTTGACTTCCCTGGCCTTTTTCTTATTTCTTGATCTTTCCTTGACTTTCATGACTTGATAGATACCCTGTAGGGGCAGCATGGTAATTGGTTTTTTTCCTGCAGACGTATGACAATATATTCTCCATGGAATGGCATTTACACCCACTTCAGAACATCGAGTCATTGTACCCTGATAATTATGCACTGCACATGAAATTCACATGCTGATTTAGATACACAGTAATTAATCTCTTCTGTTAATGACTCTCAAGAGATTGAGAGAAAAAAATGCCATTAAACAGAAAGTGACGTCAATTGGGATGAGTAAGAACTGGCTAAATATTATAGTCGATTTCTACTTGCAGCCTTAGAACAAGACATTTGATAAGTTTAGAATTTTTTTTTTAATTACGTTTTCTCCACATGCACTTTTTTAGCTCTTATCTTCCTTTGAACTTGGATAGCCACCCTACACTAAGCTTAGAATTCTTCAATTACATATTGAGTTGCTAAATGTATGGCTTTTTCTTTAAGTAATGCAGTGAAAACTGGAATGTTGGGTCCTACTTCATTATGCGATTGTAGAAGTGACTAGTCAAATTCTTCTGTTTTAACAACAAATTTTCGAACGCTGATTGGATGATGATCCCCATTTTCATACAGCTTCTAATATCTTCTTGTAACTTGCTAAAATGCCTTTAAAAGTAGACTTGAGTAGCTGAAATTATTCAGCTAACAAATTGTTCACTTTCTCCATGTAATCTTTTTTTTTTTTTCCGTTCTTTAATAATTTTTATCTTATCTTGAAACATTTTCTTTTGGTAGTCACTTTTCAACCAATGAAACAAAGGTTAAACAATTGCTGAACCCTTTTATATATAAAGAAAACCTTATCAATTCAGGCAGCCAATTGAGGCA
>QLNU02015322.1:11734-23560 GCA_006491805.2 Dysdera silvatica | reverse complement strand
TAATTTTTGTTTTAGGGAAAGTTGGATGATCCTTCTAAAAGAAAGGAAACACAATACTGATGTGGAACTATAGGAGCCAACACTAAGCTAAAAGCTTTCTCATAGCAAAGCAAAGTGGTATTACACCATATGTGATGTGCCTGATAGTGAAGGGGTTAAACGTATTTGATTCTAGTCTTATTTCTACGCATTGACATACACGCGGACGTTAATGTTCTAAGATTTATTAACATACATAATATAATTCAATGGTCCTTCATTTATAAACTAAACATCTTTATGTTGAAGAGTTTAGAAGGGCTGACAGTTTTATCTATCCTATAGAAATATATGAGTAGTTGAATTATTTATATTTATTACTTTTGTTTAGTGATTTCAATTTTAATTATTTTGTTACAACCTCAATGATTACAATATCAGGTCAATTTCTAAAAAGAAATGCGGACAGTATTCTTTAGAATATTTGAAACTTGGGTTTATTGCTTCATTAACAAACAAAACGAAGCCTACGTGTCTTCTTTGTGAAAAAAGCTTCTACCAACGATGCAATGAAACCAGCACAAATGAAAGATCATCTTCAAAGGTTCCATGCTGATAAGAAGGATAAATAGCTTAACTCTTTTAAAAAACTGAGGGAGAAATACACACATCGACCACGTATAAAATCAATTATGAAAGCACCTGCCGACTCTGGCAATAAACAAGGAAACAGTCTCCTACAATACCTTTTAATACAGCAAAAAAATAAGGAAAACTATATACCATTGCAGAGAACATTAATAAACCCGCAATCAAAGAGACAGACATAACACATTTCATAACAGAAAAAGATTCTGGCCCTGTTTCAAAATGGTTTCCGTTGAGTGCAAATACCGTAAAAAGGCGTATTGGTGAAATGGCTGAAGATGCAGAAAAAAACTGTAGTATCAGAGTTTAAACACAGTAAGCTCTCCGTCCAACGTGATGAATCTACCTTTGATAGTTGATCAACTCTTAAGGCTTATGTAAGATATTATAGTAAAACCAAAAATAACTAGTAAAATTTTTACATTGGTCGGAATATAAGAAATACATACGAAGAAAGTAAAACATATACCATCTGCAAAAATATCCGTAACGCTTCGGGAACTACTGTTCTCTTCATCAAGTGAAAGTGTCAAAGAAGTGTGTTTGGTATTTATATCCCAACTGTGGTTTCTCCCGAAGCTATCCCAAAGTCGGGTTTTCCCACTGTCTGTATCTGGATTTTCTAAGAACTGTCCCGCACTCGATAATTCCCCGGCTGAATCTGATTTTTCCCATCTCCTAGCAAAAATGCGGTAAGGTTCAGGCATCGATTTTGCGATGTTCATCGCCTTACTTCGCATTCGAAAAGTCTCCCAAGACTCCAGAAAAAGTCTACAATAGCGAGAAGTTACATTTTTATGAAGAACTTTTGTACTTTTCCAATCAGGAACATGACCTCTCTCCCAGGCATGTTCTGCCGGAAGATTATAGTAATCTTACCCTTCTACACAGCACGACGATATCCGTTTTTACATGTACAAGCATTTCTTCTCATCTCGCTAGTGTATAATTTTTCGCATATTTTGCAGGGTAGCCTTCGTAGCTTATGGCGGCAAGTTTTTGACGGCGTCAAATTTTCAACGAAAAGCTTGTCGCCGAGAAGTGCACAATGGTGTTAAATTTTTGGTAACCAACTGAATTACTAATTCTGACTTGTTATGTTCAGAAGTATAACTAGGCATTGACAAAAGGAGAGCTGCCATGGGCGCCGTCTTGAGAGAGTTTCAAAAAGCGCCAAATTCGCCAATACTTGTGAAACACAAATTTGCAATGCAAGCCAAGCAAGAATTTGATAAAATCTCTGTCATCCCCTATAGTTGCGTTATTGACATTTGGGGGCAAAATGAGACATACTACAGGTAGCAAAATCTTAAATCCTCCTCTGCCTGTGCTCATTATAACGACACATGTTATTTCAACAAGTGTTTATGCAAGTATTTAGCAAGTATTAATACAAGTATTTATGCAAGAATTTAGCACGTATTATCATGTAGTTGTATTTCCATTACAATGTAAATAGAGTTGGCAAATACACGGGTTTTTACATGGAAATATCAACCCAGTTGGGATGTTTTTCACGGTTTTTGTAATAAAGATAATATTAATATATATACCAATTAAAATTTTAATCATGCTGAAAAGAAAGATGAATTTTAAATGGGGATGTGTTGAAATTTTTTTGTATATCAAAAGAAAAAAAAGAGATATAAAAGCGTATTAAAAACGAGAAAATTGCAAAATCCATTGTGAAAATTGCCAAATATGTATTTTCCATAGATACAAAACAACCCAAAAATGGTTTTAATTATATACAGAAAAACTTCTCTTAAACGACCACCTCCCTGAACGACAACCTTTTCTGGAAGTGGTTTTCCTCTCCCCAATAGACTTAAATCTAAATTTAGATCATTCGGAGACCACCTCCTTGAGCGACCACTTTCACTTTCTTTCTTTCTTTCTTTCTTTCTTTCTTTCTTTCTTTCTTTCTTTCTTTTTGTTTCTTTAACGTTATCGTTAAATTGAGGAAGGCAAAGGACATCAAATCGAATTTTATATCACATTAGATGTTACTCAGTCCGGGCCAATAAAAACATTCGTTAAATCGAGTTTTGCAAAATCGAAGTCAGACTGAATTAAGGTTTTCTAATCCATTTGCAAAAGGTTAAGCCCAGGCATTTCAAGAGTCAACAAATGTGCATTCCGTCAATGCAATGAAGATTGGTGAAACATTAAACACTTGTGCATGGAAAATGACAAATTTAATTTTATTAAAAGTAAAAATTAGTTCAAACTTAACTATATAACTCAATAAATTATATAACAGCGTCGTTCACTGTAATGTGGAACTGCAACAGCCAGAGATAAAAATTGGGCATACAAAAGTTAGCAAGCAGTAGAGTCATTAGATTATAGAAAGATGGAACTTGCGGCTATGATTCCAACAAAAGCAGGTAAGCGAAGAATTCTACAGAACCTGCATTTTTCACTGCGCACAGGCGTAGTTGAAACTGTACAGGAATGGCTACACCATAGCACTTGCTAAATACTTGCTAAATGCTTGCATAAACACTTGCTGAAATGGCGTGTGTCGATATAATGGGCACAAGTAAAGGCGGATTTACGATTTTTCCGCCTGTAGGATGACACATTTTGCCCCCTAATGTCACCAAATTCCGGAGTTGACAGAGATTTTATCAAATTTTTGCTTGGCTTGTATTTCAAATTCGCACTTTCACAAATATTGGCGAATTTGGCGCTTTTTGAAACTCTCTCAAGACGGCGCCCATGGCAGCTCTCCTTTTGTCAATGCCTAGTTATGCTTCTGAACATAACAAGTCAGAATTAGTAATTCAGTTGGTTACCAAAAATTTAACACCATGGTGCACTTCTCGGCGACAAGCTTTTCGTCGAAAATTTGTCGCCGTCAAAAAGTTGCCACCATAAGCTACGAAAGCTACCCTGCAAAGGCTGCGAAAAAGTATACACTTGCGAGACGGGAAGAACTGTTTGTACACGTAAAAAAGGATATCGTCGTGCTGTGGAAAAGGGTAAGATTTCTAATCTTCCGGCAGAACATGCCTGGGAGAGAGGTCATGTTCCTGATTGGAAAAGTACAAAAGTTCTTCATAAAAATGTAACTTCTCGCTACTATAGACTTTTTCAGAGTCCTGGGAGATTTTCTAGATGCGTAGTAAGGCGATAGGCGATGAACATCGCAAAATCGATGCCTGAACCTTACCGCATTTTTGCTAGGAGATGGGGGAAAACCAGTTTCAGACAGGGGGAATTACCGAGTGCGGGACAGTTCTTAGAAAATCCAGATTCAGACAGGGGGGAAAACCCGAGTGCGGGATAGCTTTGGGGGAAAAACCAAAGTTGGGGTATAAATACCGAACGCCTACACTTCCTTGACACTTTCGCTTGATGAAGGGAACAGTAGTTCTCGAAACGTTGCGAATATTTTTGCAGATGGTAAATGTTTTACCTTCTTCATTTGTATTTCGTATATTCCGACCAGTGTCAAATTTTACTAGTTATTTTTGGTTTTACTATAATATTTTGCATAAGCCTTAAGTATAGATCTACTATCGAAGGTAGATTCATCACGTTGGATGTAGAACTTACTATGTTTTAGCTTTATTACCACAGTTTTTTCTGCATCTTCAGCCATTTCGCCAATACGCCTTTTCACGGTATTTGCACTCAACGGTAACCATTTTGAAACAGGGCCAGAATCTTTTTCTGTTATGGTTCCGATTACCTCTTTGATTACGGGTTTATTAATGTCCTCTGCAATCGTATATAGTTTTCCTTATTTGTTTGCTATATTAAAAGGTATTGTAGGAGGCTGTTAATACTTGTTTTTTGCCAGATTCGGCATGTGCTTTCATAAACGATTTTATACTTGGTCGATGTGTGTATTGCTCCTTCAGTTCTTTAAAAGAGTTAAGATCTTTGTCCTTCTTATCAGCATGGAACCTTTGAAGATGATCTTTCATTTGTACTGATTTCATTGCATCGTTGGTAGAAACTATTTGTTATAAAAAAGACACGTAGGCCTCGTTTTGTTTGTTAATGAAGCAATAAACCCAAGTTTCAATTATTCTAAAGAATACTGTCTGCATTTCTTTTTAGAAATTGACCTGACATTGTGGTCATTGAGGTCGCAACAAAATAATTAAAATTAAAGTCATTAAAAAAAGTAATAAATATAAATAATATAACTACTCATGTATTTCTGTAGGATATATAAAACTATCAGCCCTTCCAAACTCTTCAACATAGAGAAGTTTAGTTTATGAATGAAAGACGATTGAATTATATTATGTAGGTTAATAAAGCTTGGAAAATTAATGTCTGCGTGTATGTCAATGCGCAGAAATAGGACTGGAATCAAATACATTTAACCCCTTCACTATCAGGCACACCACGTATGCTGTGATGTTTTTTTGCCGTTCACTACCATATGTATACACTGTATACGGTTATGCGTGAATGAAAAGTATCGCCCCTACGTAATACTTTTCCTATATACTTATATGTAAACAGGGAAAGTTATCGTGTAGGGGAATACTTCCCCTGCATACATAACTGTATACAGTAGAAGTAGCCCGATATTATTAATATTTTTTTCAAATGGCAAAAAAAAACATGTGTTAGCGCAGGTATGCTGGCTTTATGATAGGCTGTGTTGCCTTTATGAGACCACATATTGCATATAAATGCCAAGACTGTTTAAAAAAATAAATATACTAAAGATATAATAAAAATAATTCTGGAAAACGCTTAAAAAGCTGGTATTACACCGTATACACCTAATTTACGGTTGGTAGTGAAGTGGTTAAGTATAAAGTAAATCAGTGATCATACACGCGTTGCAATCCCACTCAAGGGACGTGGGCCGACGAGAACCACCGACATCCGTTTATTGGTATATAGTCAATTTTTGGCCTACTTGATTGACCTTTGTAATTATTTGCATGACATTACTCCATCTTACGCATCCTCTTCATGTCAGAGCTCCCTCGATTCCGTCTTAATTTCGTTGTCAGTCAGGGTGAAGGTAATCCAAGATCACCAAATTAAATATTATCTTCACAACGATATCTTATATTTTCGCTTTCGTCCCCTTAGCCCGAATACACTTCTGGGGGGTCGATATCGACTACTTTGGTGACCCCTGGTCTAACTACTTACTACTTAATTAAGAAAAGTGTTTGAGTTTTGTAAAAAATTGCTACCATTAATTATTGCCGTTATTAATTATTACTGTTATTTATGATCACTAATATTGATTCTTTTATTACAATTTTTAAATATTTTTAATGATTATTTTATTAATTATTTTAATGATTATTTTATTGATCATTTTTAATGATTATTTTATTGATTACTTTTAATAATTATTTTATTGATTACTTTTAATAATTATGTTATTGATTATTTTACTAATTAACATTAATTATGATTGATATTAATGATTATTGAAGATTACAATTATTAATTATTACGATTATTGATTATTACTAGTGTTGGCCATTATTGTTATTTATTATTGCTGTTATTATTTTCAGTATAAAAAGTAGTAATAATGAATAAATTAATTTAGAAAATAATAATAAATGAATTTCAGTGTAAGTACTTCTTGAAATGCTTCCTCTTCTAGCTTGATGAAAATAAAATGTTTTTATGTTCATGGACTATATAGTTTGGTGAATAAGCAGCAGGACAAAATGAATCTTGATTTTGCTTGTCTTTGTCGAGAACAAATTTTGCATGGTGGATATATACTGTATATTCCATTGATACAGAATCAAGTGGAAATACGTGGATCGAACCACAAAAATGCGGGAAATAAATAAGCCTCAAACTTTACAGACCTTTTATTATAAGAACGAAATCACATAATTAGAGTTACATGCATCATAAGTACATGATATACATATTTATCATAAGCCACGCCTCGAAAATAAGGAGTGATCTGTGAATGGGATAACAGTATTCTTCTGTGTTAAACAACCATTTGATTGATACCATTGGATTGATTTGGAGAATTGTAGTTTCAACATGATCCAAGAATTTCTTAGTTATTTGGTAAAACCAAAGAAGTACGACAAAAAATTTTCTTTCGTTGAAACCGGCTGTAGGAATTGTCGAGGGTCAAAATATCTGAAAAAGAGAAAAAGAATATGATAAAACAAGCGTGGAAGAAAATCGCCTAAATGTCGATATTTAAATTTAGCGGGTTTCAATTAACATTAATTCGCAACTCTCTAATTCGCAACTCTCTAATTCGCAGCTCTTTAATCTGCAACTGTCTAATTTGCAACTGTTTAATTTGCAACTCTAATTCGCAACTCTGTAATCCGCAGCTCTCTACTTCGCAACTCTCTAATTTGCAAATCTCTAATTCGCAACTATTTAATTCGCAAATATATAATTCGCAACTATTTAATCCGCAACTCTCTAATTCTAATTTACAATTTTTTTATCCACAACTCTCAAATTTACAACTAATTTGCAACTCTCTAATTCACAACTCTCTAATTCTCAAGTAACTCTGTAGGTTTCAACGTTAACAATAGCTATCATTATTGCATTTATGGAAGACCTTTATACTTTTGACTGCAGACAGGCAGGCAGATAGACCCAAAAGCGGGTTCAATATCTATTGAAACCCGCTAAAAAAGACTATAAAAGTGGTTGATACATGGTTTGTAGCGCTTGTTTCGAAAATACAATCGCATCATGTTATAACCAGCTTGGTTATAACGAAGTTATGCAAAATATGCGTTTATAATTACATTCAAAATATACAGGACGGAAACACTTTAATGCGAAAGAAAATTGTTATAACGAGCATCGGTCCAGCAAAATCTCCCCTTAATTTCCGTGCGTCGTGTTTAAAAAACGTTTTCTCTCTTTTTTACAAAGATTCTGTCTTAGAGGGTAAATACAATAAGATATTTTTTAAGTAATGGCGCGAAACTATGTAACATCCTAATGATATATGATATACGTATAGAGCAACAACTCAAGGTAAAAGACGTAACTTTAACATCTGAATTAGCTCTATTTATGTCAGATACAGGACGTGAGGAATTATTTTGGTCTGCTCATTATCCTAAGATATTGCTGTAGCGAATATTGTAGAAGTTTTGTTTTATTACGAACTTGTAAGGAAGTGTATTTTTACGAACTTGTAAGGGAATACCTTGTAAGGTATTGAACTTTATGTAAAAGGTTTTATACGTATAGAACACATAAGTTGTAAAGTGCTTTCTTTGACCCTGTCCCCGGGGAAAGATGGGGTAGTCGAATAGTTGATGAAACAATATTATTTCAAACCGATGATTATTATTTTACTTCTTATGTCTGATTACAGTTATTTTATTTCTTATTTCTGATTACAGTTATTTTATTTCTTATTTCTGATTACAGTTATTTTATTTCTTATTTCTGATCCCAGTTACTTTATTTATGATTACAATTATTTCATTTATGATTACTACTATTTTATTTGTGATTACAATTAGTTTATTTATGATTATTTTATTTCTGATTACAATTATTTTATTTATGATTACAATTATTTTATTTGTGATTAAAAATGATTTTATTTGTGATAACAATTATTTTATTTGTGATTACAATTATTTTATTTGTGATTACAATTATTTTATTTGTGATTAAAATTATTTTATTTGTGATTAAAATTATTTTATTTACAATTTCAATTACTTTATTTACGATTACAATTAATTTAATTGCAATTAAAGCTCCTGTGGAGGTGTTTAGTGAAGTATAGCTGGAACAGTCAGGTTGTGCAGTATTATGATCTGGACTTCCAGTTGAGACTTTAATAATAGATGATGGAACACATTTTTACTCCGTCTTACCTCATGAGCTACTGAAAATATAATGTCCTTCTAATTCAATGTATGACAGCATGTATTTACCCATCATCCTCCTTTTTAATTACGAAGATCCTCACCTTAAGGTTATTATGGTTTGGATCAGATCGCACCCTCTTTTCCGCAACAATGGAAATAATTGGAACTGAAAATTATAACAGAACTCTGCAAAAGTGCATAAATAGTCATCAAATTAATGAAAGACTTTTAGTCTTATCACAACGTCTTTTTTTTTTTTTGCTTCACCCTCCTCCCTTCATCATCATTCTCATAAACAAGACCATTAAAACGCATGAAGATGTAGGGCAAACAGCGCTGGTATTGTGTATCTCAAGCCTTGGCTTGGTTTGATTAATAATGATTGCAAATGGAGGAGCGGACTAACCATAAAGGCATGTTTTAGATTTTTGACTTTTGCATTTAACGACACATAAGAATATTTTTTTAGATTGATAGGAATTAACATTTACGTTCTTCTTAAAGATTTTGCGATTGGTGGGTGCACAGGTTACAGTCGTGACGGATAAATGTAAATATAAAAACCTTTTAATAAACTAATGAAATTTATGTCGTTGATTGTAATATAAAACTACCCCTGATGTTTAGGTTAACGTTACTAATAATAGTTGTGGTTATGATTAGTTATTTTTCAATATGTTGGAAATCAACGGTATTTAATATTGGTTATTTTGTCCATTAATGCGTTTTGATTAGCGAAGCGTTTTGGAAACGTTCCTTGCGGGCTCTCTCTCTCTAATATATATGCCACATAAATGTTCCATGGTAGTTTAAATCTTATAATTGGGATGGCTATGGCAGGCAAGACGCCTCACAGATATGCTCTTCAAATCATTGAGTGGTCATATTATCTTGATGGAGGGCAACATTATTTTATTTAAGCGTTTATGTTGGCTGTGTAGGAGACAATTGTGTTAACTTGGGATGAAGATAGTTATGATCGAAGGGTAAGATATCGCATCGATTGTGTCTTCTAATGTAACAGATGAATCCAAACCATGCTATCAAAATGCGCCCTACCCGTTACATCACTACCAAAACTTTTCACAGTTGTCTTAACAACGGTGAATCAATTAAATTTTAACTGTATCAGCCAGATTGTTAAAAAAACTAGCTCCCATAGGTGTAGAGTTATATGGGCCTGTGGAGCACGAGCCCCCAATAATAATTTAAAATAAACTGTAATTATATTGCAATGTATAAATGTGCATAATATATGCTTCCCCGCAATAACTTTGAAAACTCAACATTGATGTAGACGCCACTTTCATTTTCGTTCATTTATAGAGGACAGTATACATATGAATACGTCGGACCATGTGACATTTATCCACCATTGCGCAGTCCACCGTTTGTGCGTTTTCACTGCTAGATATGATAACTGGTATTAACACGGAAGTGACGAAAGTCTTAATCGAGGTAAATCGACCATGAAATCCAAGTTTGTGCAATTTTCGGTGTATGGGTTTGGTTGAAATGCGGTTTTTTTTACTGGTGTTGAGCCTTTGACATTTTCTTAGCAACCTTCCGCTTATTTTACTTGGCACAGAACATTAAAGCTTGAACTTTCCTCTTTTGTACGTGCTTTTTCTCACTGTTTCTTTCACTGATGATGCTCTTCCTGCCCCCTGACTTCCGGGCTGACATAACTTTAAAGATTGTGCTTTGAGTAAGATTTTCAATTATAGATGTATTGGTCAAAAATGCGTCTATTAACGTTCAGGGGCGGACTAGGTCCTCTAAGAAGGCGCATACCTTGGATTTTCGGAGGGCGTAAATCCTTGCCTATTCAGAGGCATTATCCCAGAGTCCGATCGCCCATGAGGACGCATCCGCCCTTGGTCTGGTGAGCTGACGGCCCAGCCCGCCCCCGCTGACGTTCATTCAACAATAACACCTCTTTCAGCATACATACTGTGATTCTACCTTGATTCCAGGTTAACATTTAATAAACAGTAGAGAGTCTCCTATTGCGTTTGTACTTACTATATTTATCTACAATCGTTAGAAGCACTGCTACATATCCACTGCTTACGTGGTGGCTGCGATGTACACCTACATTGCAACTACCGATGCGTTACGCGATACCTCAGTGTTTCCATTTTTTTAATCCATGGCCTGCATACAGATCGCGTGTGTTGTTGCATATATATAGAAGTCATATAAAAAAATATAGTGAGAGCTGCGAAATTTGGCGTGAATTTGCCGTTTCATACAGAGAGAAATTTAATATGAAAAGTTGTTCCTACTCGAAATAATCCATTTTCTGGATCTTTCTTTCCCAGTCAACAATATTTAGTTTCAGATTTCCTGAAATATTATCTTTAACCTTTCTGCATCTCCGAATTGCGACGCACAATTAAGACATTTGAGTCTTTTTTGACCCATAATAATTTCATACCTAATATTGATACATTTTAACATAATTTAGGTAACTACGTTAGAGTGAATAAAAAGACAACCAATGCATAATATTCTGAAAAAGATGTGATATTTATATTAAAAGTAATGTGTTATTTAAATAATACTATGATGATTTTGAAATATAAGGGTTGTTATATGGGATATACATATAAATGAATTTTTCCAAATAAACAGGATACTCTCTATTTATTTTCGACTTGCATTTGTTACACATAACGGGCATTAAAAAATAATTTTTACAAACACACACAGTACAATTTTTGGAAATTATGCTGTTTTTATTATCATTTTTGAACAATCTGCAACGACCCCCCACCTTATTTTTATTTATTTTTAGAAGATTTCATTTTACTTAGCTTCACAAGGCCTTCATAACTGAGGCCTCTTTTATAATTTATCTCTGGGCAAATATTTTCGATTCATCGTGTTTGGTTTTATTAGGTATGCCCAAGTGTCTTAAACACTGACGACAATTTCGTAGTTCGTCATTTTGTGGTTCCTGTAGATCTCTGAAGAGGAAATACTCATTATACGAAGATATGTCTAATATATTGAAAAATAAAACCCGTAGCCACATATTAGTTTTCTTTTTTACGCTATACCACAACAAGATCTTGTCAATTGTATCCATTGCTCTTTTTGTTGTATTATAGTCAAGAATATTCTTGGGTTTTATGGTCATGTTTCTCACTGTTTTATCGCGATGAAAAGTACTTTGTAATAATACGCATTTGTTTTTGTTTGGAACGTAAGAAACAAGAGTATGTCTTTAGTGAATGCAAAAACTAAACTTGTCACTTCACGTCCTGTTACCTGCGTAACTTCTAAGGGGAGTGAAGCTTTGTCCTTTCTTCTGGTTCCAAACATCGTAATATTTCTTCGGAGAATGGCCTGCCCAAGTTAA
>QLNU02015317.1:11934-38603 GCA_006491805.2 Dysdera silvatica | reverse complement strand
GTACATTTAATTATGGGTTTAGGTTTCCATTGGTTTAACTTGTTTGAGACTTTCTTCTAATCGTCTCTTAATGTACGGTAATAAATAGAAAAGAAATAAAATTTGTAAATTCTTTCTAGATCAACCATGAGAGCCGAGAGATTATCAGCCACAGCAATACTTACAATAGAACCCGAAATCACAAAGAAGGGTGACTTTGAACATATTATTGATGATTTAGCTTCCAAAAAAAAAGGTAGAAAAAACCAATGATGTAGGAAACAGACATTCAACAGCCAAACTGTCTAAATTATTGTATTTTTAAAGTAGGTGTGCAATGACACTTACTAATTTGTTAATAGACTAATGTGTACTCCTATCCACATTTGTTTAAACATCGCCCTTTGCCACTAAGAGAAGTATACAGTGAACATCAACATTGTGTTTTTCTTTAAAACAGTGATTAAATATCGGTGGCAATGGAGTTAAAACGGTTTGGGTTAAGTATGCTAAAAATTCTCAGTTTTCCATAGCGAATGGAAATGGGGAAGTGAGTTGTGGGGAAAAGGCGGGGCGCTGCGGTGATTAGTGCCTAGTCGGCTTCAAAAAGTAAATTCAACCATGGTACCCACAAAACATATTTTTCACCATAAGACCGTGGTAAATTCTGTCCTTGACCCCCAAAAAATGAAAGTCTGTGTCCGCCTTTACGTAGAATACCCTTGCTCTCCTTGCGCCATAAAAGTACGGCCAACCAGCTTCTGTGGCAACAAACAAGCGCAAACTTAGCTGAAGGAGTTTTCGTGATGGACGCCTTTTGTTGCCTATTTATTTTGTTTATATATCATTATTTTAGATCTACTTCTTTTGCACATTTATTGTACATTTGTATGAATATGTTATCGGGCTTTAATGTGATCATTTATGACAAAATAATGAATGCTGTTCTATTTCACCGATAATTGGTAACCTAGAGCGCCAAATAAGGGGGCTCTACTGTATATTCAAGACATTTAAAGTATATTTGAGCTATATAAATAATGATTTCTTATTTATTTGTAGGCCCAGTTCATTTGCATAATGATTTATGGCTTTGTGTTGGCTGCATCAGACTGTGAAATATCGTGGTATAATATTTTCCTGACACTGTTCACTGCTATTCTCTTTCTGGTCCTCTTTATAAATTTTTTCCAAAATGCATATCTTAAAAAGAAACGTGCTTCGACAAAAGTCGATTAGACAGCTATAACTAAAGAATTATAACATTAAAAATTACTAAACAAATTATGCACAAATAGTATATCTTATCATTTCCTTTTGATGCAAACAGATGGCGGTACTTGTCCACGTTCTGTATGGCTCTTCATTTATGAATACGTTCAGGAGCCAGACCACGGCTGACTAGAATTTTAGTCAGCCGTGGCCAGACTTTCCCTGTCAATATCATTTTCAAGGGTTCAGCAACTTTTATAACAGAGTTAGTTTTCTGTACGCAGGTCAGTCAAAAAGTAAGTTTTACTCTTCAAAAGGAAAAAAAACAGGGTCGAAACTACAGAACGATGTTTTGCTTAAGTCAAAGTAAAATTCAAAAGCTACTTTTAGACGTAATCCCCTCTTTTATTTAAACATCTGTCGAGACGTAGCATTTGCTTCTCTATACCTTGTACGAAGAAATTCCGACCAGCTTGGGATAGCCATTGTTGGGTTGCAGCTTTCACCTCCTGATCGAAATGATGACTTCTCTTTGCAAGTTTTTATTTCATGGTACCAAAGACTTGGAAGTCACATGGTGCAAAATCCGTGCCATAAGAAGTGTTGTCCCACACTTCCTACTTAAATTTTTTCAGACAAAATATCCTTCGCTTGGGTCGTCGAATGCGGTTTCCCATTATCATGCAGGATCATAATGCCTTTGGAAAGTTTTCCTAGCCGTCGGTCTTTAAGCGATTTTCGCAATCGCTTGAAGGTTTCACAATAAGACGCTGCAGTAATTGTAGCCCCCTTCGGCATAAACTCACTATGCACTGCACCTTCTCTGTCGTCAGCTTCATCATTAACTTACCCGCAGATGGAACTGTTCGGAACTTTTTTCGAGTTGGGGAAATAGAACGTTTCCACTCCATTTGTATGATCATTCTCGAACATGCGGATTCATTTTCCGATAGCTGGGCGGGATACTGCCTTATCACCTTACACTTCGTGCAACTGCCGAAAATTTTCAGTGCAGTTTGCAACCTTTTGTCGACAAAAAAACGAACAACTGTACGCAATTAAAATTTGGACGACATTGCAGCTGCCGAGGTAGGTTTATGGTTGATTAGCAATCGAACTAATGCTAATACGTTAACGCCGCTAATGACGTGCCACAGACAAATGTCTTTTTTGTTGCCACAAAGTTTCAACGAAATATAATTTTTACTTAGATTTTTACGGAGGGGTAAAACTAACTTTTTGACTGTCCCTAGTATATTTCTTTTAATTAGTGTTTCTATAAGTTATTTACATTAATAACGGTATTATGATAATATACATTACTTTCAATGATTTTAAGATCAATGAAAATGAGTAAGTACGTATATCTCCAAAGCCGACTTTAATGTACGACGAGTTAAGAGGCTGCCTAGGCCAAGAGTCGGCAATCTACGTCACCTGTGCCGTGCCACACATGGTGCTCAGAATGCTTTAGAAACTAAGATAAAATTCCGTATGTAACTATCAAAATTTAAAAAGAAGTACAATGGGACCCGAATATAACGAGGAGCTTCGGATTAGCGAAAAGCATCCAGACTTCACTAAATCCGTTTCAAAATTTAAAATTATAAATTTTGGAAATAAACAATGTAGGGTATTCGCAACGCCAGCGAACCAGTAGATTGCGCTGTTTCTCTTGTTTACTTTCGGCAGAGATGGTATTCGCGCCAGTTTCAATGTATGCAGTGTTCTTTTATACCTATCAGTGTTAAAATTTTAATATTTTTTTTTTTTTTTTGCAAGACGAATAATTTTAAGTTTCCTGAAAATAAAATACATGGATGCCTATGAATCTAGGTGTATTATTGAAGTAAATATTCTTTTAAGATGAAAGAATGCATATTGTTATACGTGTATTTTTATTAACAGGTCTTAACTTAAATCTACAGGTCTCTAACTTTTAAATCTTAACTATTTGCTAAATTTCACAATTTTTTATATTGGTAATGAATTTTCCTCATATTTCAGTATTGTTTATCTATGCAAGCTTTATGATATTTTCAGTAAACGTAGCCTAACTTTACGGTACTGTTAATTTTAAATAAATATTATACGTATAAATTAAAGTTTAGAAACTAAAACGTGCACAGTTTTCCCCGTAGTTTCAAAATTTGTTTTAAGAAAGTGTAATTCATATGATAGCCTTTGTTACACAAAAGTACTTTTTAATTAAATCAACCCTTAAGCAATTAACAAACAATTGAACTTCTGCATATAAGCATGGGTTCGAATGTTCATGTGGATATGGGCGCCGCCAGAATTCTATGCAAGTGGGTGCCTCCAGGAAAAATTCCAATTGAATAATGTTGTTGGGCTACTTGTGGATTCAGTCTTTTTTTTCCTCCTTTTTCCATAAGCCAAGGGGGTGCAACTTGTACCCCCTTACACCCCCATAAGGGCGCCTATAAATGTGGACATAAGGAAATGGTACTGCGGTTATGTTCAGGATTAAAAAATAGTTAATTATATGTATCTAGGCAATAGGCGTAGCTATTTAAAAATGGGAGGGACCTGATCCCAAAAGCTCCATTTCTTACGCCGCTGATTAAAATGTTTTGAAGAAATTATCAATTTAATTTGAAATTTTCATTGTAATGCGTTGCTTCATTGAGTTAAATTTATATATTAAAATCTGTCTATAACGATAATCAAGGGATCGGGAAAATATATCGTTAGAAAATATTTATCCCTATACACAAGGTTGAACATGATATACTCTATATACATATACTCTATATATATGGTTCACGGTTCAAAAATTATGAGGTAGGAAGGGCGCTTGAGCCCCTTCGTTTCCCACCCCACCGGATCTGAAACATTTGTAAAAGAAAAAAGCTATTAATTACTGATTCACAAGAGATGAACGGCTGTTGTTGAGGCAGGGCCTGATCAAGCTAAAGTGGGGTCCAGGGCCAAATAATTATTCTGGACCCCTCCCTATGCACCGGCAACGAATTTATTCCATAAGTATAAATAACAAATGCAAATTTTTGTTATATATATTATTTCCATAATCAATCGTTTAAAGCCGTTTTCAATGACGCCTAAGTTATTATTAAGAAAAAAGTGTAATATATGAATGATGCTTCATTATGTAGTTCATTATGAATTTGAAGGTTTCCAACTGCAACTTGCGCGAGTTCGTTGTGTGATTAATATAATATTTACATTTTTTCAAGTTCATTAATAAAAAGTAATTTACTTAATATCAGGGTACCATGAGTTTCTTTAAAAAAATCAGATTTTTTTAATTAAATCGTATTATTTTGATTTAAATCGGATGTTATTGATTCAAATTGAAATTTATTAATTTAAATTGGATTTAATTGAGTCAAATTTGTTTTTTTTAATTAACTAGTTGCTTCGTAAATTTAAACTTGTTAGAACATGTCATTTGCAGTGTTGTTAAAATTTAATGAAGTTAGTATATGTGAAGGCTAAAGAAATACGGCAAGCTACATTTAAAAAAAATCACATTTAAATATCGCAATAAATCATAATTAGCAGAAATACCATAAATTTCTCTATCTATAAAATATGAAAATGACAAATATATTTTTAGAATATTTTAACAAGGTTAAAATAATTAAAATTCATCTTGTAGTATTGATGTTCAATGACCTAACTTTTTTTTAATAGAATTTAAAGGGCTTTAGATCATGCCATTGCTTTAAGTCCTTTTAAATTTGGTATACAGATAGTCCTCATTTTAAGAATTCCTGCTTTACGAATTCTCAGCTTCACAATGTTGAAATGATGGGTCAAAAAATCTATCCGGACTATGGTAGTTATTTCAAATCTGGGCATCCTCCCTCTCTTCAACATCACCCCATCCTAATGCTAAAATAAAGTTTTTACCATCATACGCATCTTCTATTTTGACCAGGGTGTTAGTATTGAGGCCTTTGCTTGACAGTATTGCAAGTTCAGTAAACTATAAGCCGCATACGATCGTCTTCCAACCGGCCATTTTAGAACGAAACAATACAGAGTTTCACCAGGAGATTCCATAACAAACAGTTATTTCGACACTGGCGTAAGGTTTAAAAAACACGACGTTTCGGGAGCCAACTTCTCCCTTTGTCAAGTGAAGGCAGAATTCTTGCCTTCACTTGACAAAGGGAGCAGTTGACTCTCGAAACGTCGTGTTTTGAAACCTTACGCTAGTGTCAAAATAACTGTTCTTATTCCATTTTAGAGTTAGAAGATAAGTGAACTTGCAGTTGCGCTTTGTATATCACCAAGCCTTTGTTTCTTTCAGACGAGTCAAGTATTCAGAAGCAATCTGAAGTGTACACAATTAAATACTTGAGAAACAGGCTTATAAGTAACAGCTGTTGGTTAGTGGCCAAAGAGTGGAATACTTGCTTGTCGGTTGTCATTATTATCCAGATCAATGAATACTGTCATCACTAGTGATTGTCTTCACATATACACAAAGAGAGCAGAGAATTTTAGTTGAAAAAGAAAGAATATTCTTAGGGTGTATCGAATAAATTTATTCCTTTTTTTATTTAAACAACCTGTTAGAGATTACTTTGATTTAAAATATAATTAAACTATGATAAAAAAAAATAAACAAAAATTTAGATTTTTGATTTTAATCAGTGATTTTTTTTAGAAAAATAAAGTTATTTAAATCATAGTTTTGATCATAATTTAAATAAAGTTGATTTAAATCGGACTATATAAAATAATTATATAATTTACACATACGAATTCCAGCTGCACTCTGTGTTCCATGGTGTAAATATTAAAATGGTATTTATACACTTTTCTTTTTCAGTAAATGAATTTAATATATATAGGTAGGTTTGAAAACAATTAAAAAATATTTTACAATATGTACTCAGAACAAATTATACAATAGTAATTGTATAGCACCAAATATTTAAATCCCATATAAATACCATTAACCAAAGCCCAATATGTACCCATTTTAAATGATGCAAATGGAGTTGTTATAAAACACAGCATTTTTAACATTCCATTTAATATATAAATGAAGAATCAATAAATTTAGACAGATCATAGTTGGTCTGAATTAGAAAGAAGAATTGGACTTGCAATGTACAAACATTGATTGGCGTTATGAGTCAATAACCATGGGTTAAACAGTGTTTAAGGATCCAACATTCCCCATTCAATACAGGCATTATATAGGGAGACCTGTTTGTTTATAACCATCCATGCGGCAGAGATTAAAACAAATGTTTTGTTTTAAAAATTATATTTAGTACACAGTTTCTGTATAAAGGCTTACAAATTAGATTAAAGTTGTGTTAACGTGCCACATCATTTTCCTTTTTATCAATTTGTAATTTTTCTGTGTATTTTGCATTTATTATTCAATGTTGTCTCGATAAAATGATACCATTATTTTCTGATTATATGTATTTCATAATAAAAACGTGTTTGCATTTAGTACACAGTTTCTGTATAATGGCTTAAGAATTAGATTAAAATTGTATTAACCTGCTTCCTCATTTTTATTTTTATCAATTTGTAAGTTTGTTTGTTTTTTGGTTTTACGGCTCAAAGACTACAGTGGTCATGCTGCGCCGGGACCTACTGTTTTCCGAGGAATCCGAACCTCTTAAGGCCTAGGGAACCAAACCCCGGACTACAGTGAGCAGTGCGATCTTTATGAGATCTCTGAGTAAGCGTTCTTTTTGCACTGCTGGGAGTCGAACCCGGATTAGCCGCGCAATAGGAGAACGCGTTACCACACTGCGCCACCGCAGGGCTTTTATCAATTTGTAATTTTTCTAGGTATTTTACAATGCAACACAATACAAATGAATTTATTGTCATACATATATGTAAGTAGGGGGAAATTAGGGTTTCCGCTGCAAATGCAAGGCGCTTCGGACGCCATAACCCCCCCCCCCGTGGGGTGGCCAGCGTGGCACCTGGAAGGTTACGGATGTGGTCGCGTAATGTGTGGTTACACAAATGTTGTATTATCCCCAAGGATATTTGGCGCTTTTTTTTCTTTTCAAATTAATTACAAATTTTTTTTACCTTTTTTTTTTTTTTTTTGAAATGTTCTATGATTTTCTTAAAATTTTTATATTTTTCTTTTTCTAAACTTTATACAATTTTTTTTATCTTAACGTTTCTATCTTTAAACCTTTTTTTTTTCAATCATTTGTATTTTTTCTTATCAAACAAATTGGTATTCACTTTTTACAAAACGTCTTATTTCTATTTTTGAGGTGAAGAAGAAAGATTTCGAGTTTTAAATTAAGTATTACACAAAAGTTTAATCTTTAAATTCCTCCTTAAAGTTAATGAAAAGCTAGAGTTTATACCTAAATTGTTTTAAATAATTGTAAATAGATAATTTTAATTCTTTAGTTTCAGTTGCATGCGGTGTTTTAAAACAAGTTTTACACAGAAGTTTATTCTTCCATTTCCCTTAAAGTTTGCAAAAAAAATCACACATTTATTGCAATTTTGTAATAAACTTGCAATTAGAAGCCTAATGAGATAATTTAAATCATATTCAAATCCGTATTTCAATTTATACTCCGTTTATTGTCATCGATTTCAATTCTGGACGGTTCCGAACGTGTCAGAGACATGTTTCTTTCCGCCAGACAGTGCGACGCCTGCGCGTCCCCTCTCCCGCTCGGGTAGATCACGTTCATGCTTCCGTTTCCCGTGCTGTGCCACAATTACCTAATTAGCTATTTTGTAGCTAGAATTTCCTGCAACGAGATGTTTCTATGCACATCTCAGTACCTTAAAAATCGTTATTTAGCTATTTTTTCGTGTGACTGACTTTCGGTCATAGCTCTCTTAGTAGTAATACTAATCATATTTCTATCAAGCATCGGTTTTGAACTTCACTTTCTCTCCAGCCCCTGCCTAAAGAAGATCTACGCCCGCGTTTCCATTTATTCAACGTATTTCAGCCAACGCGCGACTTCATTTTTTTTTTTTTTACTTCAAATAAAAGTTTTTAAACTTTTATTTTAATCAAAAGTTTTTAAATTTTTATTTTAGTCTAAAATTTTTATTTTTTTAATCAAACGTTTTTAATTTTTATTTTTTTCAATCATGAGTTTTTTGTTTGTTGTCTTAAATCAAAAGTTTTCTAATTTTTACTTTTATATTTAGGTGTTTTTAGTTATTTTGGAAATCTTTCGCTATATACTAAAGTAGAGCTTGTTTTATGATTTCCTATATTTCTAAGAGGAATGAGGTGATTATGAGCATTCCCTCTTTAAGGCGACCATCTCTCTAAGACGATCTTACGGAGAGCTATCTTTATTACTGTTAAAGATTTTAGGCTTTGTTCATTGCCCATGTGATCCTATTTTTTACCTCTGTGAAATGACCACCTTTCTAAGACGATCTTTCAGACAACAGTCTTTATCATGGGTTTTTTCGTTTATTTCCCTATGTGAATTTGGCGATTGACAAAAAATGTCCGACCGTTCACCTGTTTAAGACGAGCATCTCTCTAAGACGATTTTATAGACGAGTGTCTAAAATTTATAGTTACTGTATTTTATCGCGATTTTTTTTTTTTAAATAACTGTAAGTTTGTATTTTCAATCATATTCAAATCCTTATTTTAAATTGCATCAGTGACGGCATTTCAGGGGAAGGAAGGGAAATGCCACTTCCAAAACAGTTTTCATCGAATTCATTTCTCATATTAGTCTTCTTTTTTAGTATTTCATATGCGTACATTTCGATATTTTTACGTAAAATTCATTTTCTTATTATTATTTATTTTTACGATTTATAAATTGCTAAAATAATTACAAATATGAAAAAAAAAATTATTTCGCAGTGATCGTTATTCAGGATACGGAAAATATCTAACAATATTTACAATTGTAGATGGCAATAGCTATGCAGGGAAATCTTTGGCGAAAAATATCCCCACATATTCCTTAATCAAGGTGGTTGCCATGACAACACTGCCATTAGAAACCGAAAAACACTTGGACTCTCGGCCCGAAGGCAGAAAAAGTCTAGAAACGCGATTCCCTCTTCAGGTATAGTGTTGCCGGTTTAAATCCATAAAGTAGATATCCCTCGCTTCCCGTTGCAAGCAGTGAACACAGAAAATTAACAGAGAGAGCTTTAGCGCCAAAAAGTCTAGCCAATCACACAGAAACTGCCGAATATACATGAAGTATTGCAGTAATTTTGTTGATCATTTTGTTTTAGATTTTTCAGCGAAATGAATCCAATTAATGATATTGTGTACAATTTATTGGAAACTCCGTTTAGTGGGTAGAGAGATGAAGACAAAAGGGACGTTAATACGTCCCTTTTGTCTTCATCTCTCCACGTCCAACGGATTTATTGACGACTATAGCCAAAACAAAATTAAGAAGTGCAGTAAGTCATACAGTATTAGTTTAAAAGAGTGTTGGTTTACTCAGTATAAATGGCATACAGTAGTCCTACCTTTAAAAGATTATTCTGCTGGCCATTCTTGATGTTTAGTAATAACTAATAAACATTCTGTTTGGAATAAAGACGGATTCGCGAACTTATTAAACATAACACGAGCACTCTATGGGCACGATGATTCTGCTGAAGTATGAATTAATGCTGCAAAGTTTTTTAAAAAATCAGAACAGGATTGCCAATGCCCTGAAGGAGTGCTAGGCTTTTTAACCCTCTGCTTTCTGAAACGGCCGTACGGCCATGGTTGAGGCAAGTGGAGGGGCTTGACCCTCGTCTTCAACTCTCGCACCTCCCGAGGTGTTAACTATCTGCGGTCGATTATATGGGTATGCGCTTCGATGATCTAAGCTGACAAATGGTTGCAATTGAAATCCAGTTAGCTCTACTCAACTAAAATCTTGCCAAACTTTATTTGGGAATTTGTTTTGCATTCGTTCAATCTTGTTTTCTTTCGTTTGCAAATTAATTTTAATATTTGCTTGTTTATTTATTTGCGTGGCATCTTTTGTTTCATTTTATTTGAAATGGCTTCTCGTAAACGCGGTTTACATGACGCCATATGCTATACATTGTTTGATAATGGCCAAAGTGATTTTGAAAGCTATCATCTTGAAAGTGATATTTTCAATGACGAATTAGGTTATTCCTTTTTACCCGGAGATTTAGTCGTTGATTTTAAGGAAAGCGAAGAGTAAAATGAGCCGGAAAATGAGCGTTACAATTATTCATGGAGTAATGATACCAATAATGAAAAAAATCGAGAATTCAGTTTTAGAGGAATTCCTGGACCAATCCATGATTTGCCTACAGGATCGACACCATTTGCGTATTTTTCCCTGTTCTTTATATACAGCGTAATGAAAACGTTCATGGAAAATTCAAAGATTTATGCGGAATTTTGCCAGGAGGAATCAGGATAAAAAGATGAAAATTGGGAACCAGTATTGGCCATTTCCAAAATTTGGGGATTTTTTAGCATGCTTTTAACAATGAGCAACAATCAACCCTAGATTACGAGATCATTAGATCAGAAGTCCTATACTTGGAATCTTATCCATGGTTGTCCAACTTTCTTGTTGCGGGCCACTTTTAGAAGTTTTTCACTGATCTCGCGAGTCAGTTGTTTCGAAAAACAAAACAAAAAAAGGGGGATGAACGCCAGCGCCCCTTCAAAGTTTCTTCTGGTTATTCATTTATTTACTTAGGACATGGAAGTGGGTCACACCCATATGGTCACCGCGATTTTTCCTTATTTTAAAAGATCTAAAATTTTTGTTTTGGATTTTTTTTTCTAGACAGCTGTCGGAGGGTCGGATTGGGGCCCGCGGGTCGTATGCTGGACAACCCTGGTGTAGACAGTTCCTTTAATTTATGTCGTTGATAATGAGCTTAATGGGCCAAAAAGTTCCTTCAGCTTGCAAAATTAAAATAGAGAAAGTATAGTTGTAACGTTATTAAAAACATTCCGTTTGACAGTTGAAAATAATAACATGTCAATGAAAACGCTGCCATGCAGAAAAGAGAGCTATATAATAATACAATCCAACGAAAGGTATAATTACATCAAATAAATGACAAAGTGTATGTTCTTATTTCGAACTAAATACACTACGCCGAAAAATATAACCACATTCCTTAGATTAAAAAAAAAAGAAAAGAAAGAGAAAATATTTTAAACTTTGAACGACGTTACCTATTATAAAATTTTCCTTTGAAATTGGGAGGAGCTCATGGAACCCTAATACCAACATTGGGAAGGACGGGTCCGCCTGTCCGCCGCTAACGGCGCCCTTGGATAGAAGACTGAGGGCTTTTTTGTTATATTTGCGGATATTTATGACACTAATAAATCGCAAAATGGGTCAATTGCCTATGATTTGCTATCTTAAAATATACCCTGTTCTATTGACTAAAGCAAATTGATTTTTCTGGAAAATTATCCTTTTAACCGATATCGAACCATTACTACTAAGTAGACTCTCGGTGACATAAAAGGTTTAAATTTGGTTTAGTTTGTTAGTTTTATGTCCCAAAGCTACACTTGGGCTGTCTTAGATGGGACCGCTGTCTTTACATGACCTCCGAAACACAATACGTTTCCAAAGAAACAAACAGCACGCGGGGATTCGAACTGCCATTCGAGTAAGTTGCCAGGCTAACGCTTTAAACAACCAAGCCACTGGATGCACCCACATATTAAAAAAAAGTAAAGAAAGAAATTAACGCTAATTTACTTATTCGCTTATTAGGGGCCGTTCAAGTATTACGTAAGCATCTTTGGGGTAAGGGTTTTAAGATTTGCTTACTTTTGCTGACAACGGGGAGGGGGTGGGAGTCTGAACTATGTTTACTTAAGACATAGAAAATATTAAAGGCAACACATAGTCAGAAAGTGACAGCCGCCCTGACAGAACTACAATATTGGGATGCACGACAGGCGCACTACGTGTAAAAGACATAAAATACACGTAATCACAGTTAAATATTTAATTATTTAAACCAGTGGCTTGGCTGTCAAGCTTTTTTGCTCGCGGGGGGCGGGGGGCACCTTCTAGACTTCCCGTGAGCCCTCTGATATTTTTAAATTATAACGAATGTATTATTTTTAACAAAGGTATTTTATCAAACCCACTTCTTATTTATCGACTATTTGCTTACGACATAAGAAATATTAATACGTAATAAAAATGTCACAAAATGCTTTATAATAAAATATTATATTATTATATATAAATATATTATTATCCTTTATAGTTTAATATGTATAATATATGTAGTTTAATAATATATGTACACTCTACATATTTTTATACATATATATATAATTAAAATCGTGCGTAGCATGAAGTGGGTGAGTCAGGCATTTGCTTATTTTTTCTTTACAAATAGCAGGGGAAGTATAAAATGGCCAGAAATGTGCTTAGGTAATACTTGAACGGCCCCTTACCTATTTACCCGTTTCAAATTATTCGCTAATTTAAATACTGCATGAAACGGAAAAAAGAAGTAGAAACTGAAATTATTACTTTTACAATATTCGAATAACGAAACCTTCGGAAAACAGAAACCTCTGAATAACGGCTTTGCATTATTTCTACATAATTCTTCGCTTTATTTTTGTTTGAAGCCCCAGCGCTGTGGGATTTTGCGGGCGATAGATCCGGCCCTGAATGTATCATACGAATAAACGTTTTTCAAAATTTTTAAATCTATACTTACATTGCGTGGAGTACTTTCATAATAGATGCATAAGCAATAAACTACACTCTGATATATAATAATAATCATAGTTTTCTAAATTGTATTTCAAGCTTTTTGTTTACCGATCACTAAAATCATTTCTCATAAATTTACATTATATGATTAATAATATTATTTTCAAAATAATACTTAATATATCCTAATTTATATTTGTACATTTATTAGTTTCCTGATGTCGCCAAAAGAGCGCTATGGTTCATGATGTGGGCGACTGACAAATGGGTAGCGTCTTCCCGCGTTTTGAAGGTTTCCAGCCATTTTAGGCCCCTCCCGATCCTGGAGGGGAGAGCAGATTTAAAACTCAGATAAGAATAGGGAGAAGGGGCGATAAAAGTTCAGATGAGTTCATTTCAAACGTCGGCCGGTCCCGCATGTAGGGATCACGTTTACAAAAAGCCATCAGCAACCAGAGGGTTAAAGAAATTACCATTGAGAGTTTCAACAATATTAGTGCCTCTAATGTAAGACATCTCATTTTAACTCATGGATTACCAATTTCGTTCGAAGTACAACGATAATCCCCGGAGTTATTAAAAATAGCTAAGTCTGAATTCGATCTAATGATTGGTAAAGAGATCTTCAGGCCTTCTTCAAGTCCATGGAGCAGTCCATTACACATGGTATTAAAGAAAAATGGTAGTTACAGACCATGGGGTGATTATCGAGGATTAAATGCTCAAACCACACCTGATCGTTGCACTATTAGGAATATCCAAGATTTCAGTTATCAACTGCAAGGATGTACCATTTTCACGACTACTGATCTTGTGCGTGCTTCAACCAAATTCCAATAGAGGAAAGAGATGTGCAGAAAGTAGCTATAGGAACTCAATTTGGGCCATTTGAATTTGTTAAGCTGAGTTTCGGGTTAAGGGATGCAGCCCAGACAATGCACCGCTATCTAGATTCTGCAGTAAGATGATTATCATATTGTTTCCTTTACACAGACGATCTTTTAATAGCCTTCCGGAACTTGAAAGAGCACTTGCTTCATCTAGACGAAGTTTTTAAAAGATTGGCTTAATTCGACCTTTGCTTGAAACTAACTAAATGTTGCTTCGCTACGTATGAAATTGGTTTTTTGTGTCATAAAGTCAATGCTAAGGGCATTGACCCACCTCTCGATAGAATTAAAGCTATTAAAAACGTCCAGCTTCGTTCCAATGTCAAAGGATTAAGGAGATTTTGAGGAATGATAAATTTTTATGGAAGGTTTATACCTAACGCTGCAAAGAATCAAATGTTTCTTAACGATTTTTTAAAAGGAAAAAAGAAAAGTAACAAGAGTATTGATTGTTATCAAAACAATCAAAGCATTGAATTTTTGCAAGAACCAACTATCTAATAAAATAATTCTCGCTCATCCCCGAGATGATGCGAAATTGTCTCTCATAGTAGATTCATCAGACATTGCTCAAGGAGTAGTCCTTGAACAATTTCATGACAATAGTTGGCAACCTCTAAGTGTCTATTCTTCTAGATTAAACTCCTGTCAACAAAAATATAGCACTTAGGACAGAGAAATGCTTGCTGCATATTCGGCTATAAAATACTTTCCTGATAAATTACGAGGGCGGGTATTTACCTTATTTACTGACCATAAACCTCTTGCCTATTCTTTAAAACAACCTTCTAACAAAGCATCACCGAGACAATTAAGATATTTAGATTATATGGCTCAATTTAATACGGATATAAAATACATCCCTGGATCATAAAACATAATGGCCGACACTTTATCCAAAGTTCATGCTATCCATCTATCTGGAAGTATTGACTTTAAAAGAGTTGATATGTTTCAAAATGACGACAATGAACTAGCAAAACTTTTAGCCAATGAACAAGCAAATGTTTGTTTTTAAAAATTTCCGATTTTTGGATCAGAATTATTCATTTATTGTGAAACATCAACTAATAACATTAGACCTTATATTCCTAAACCGGATCGCAAGATAATTTTTGTGTCTGTGCCCAACCTCGCATATCCAAGTGTTAGAGCGTCTGTTAAGTTGATTATTTCTGGCCAAGTATGAGGAAGGACATAACAGATTTTTCAAGAAGTTGTTGTAAATGTCAAATGTCCAAAGTGAGCAGGCACGTTCACAGCCCACTCCAAAGGTTTCCTCTAGCCTCTAAACGGTTTGGTAAAATCCATGTCGATATGGTTGGACCTTTACCCACTTCGAAACATTGCCGTTATTGTCTAACCATTTTGGATAGGTTTTCGCGGTGGCCTGAAGCTATTCCGCTAACCAATATTTTTGCCGACACTATTGCTAGAAGCATAGTTAATCACTGGATTTCTCGTTTTGGTACTCCCTCGTATATTGCGACCAACCAAGGGACACAGTTGGTCTCAACTCTTTACAGAATTGTCTAACCTAATAAATTTCAGAAGAAAAAGGATTGCTGCCTATCGAAGAAAAGGATTAAGCTGTACGTGATTTTGTAACCCTTGTTGTTAATTTTATAAAATAATTAATTAAAATTTCAGGTTAATGGTTAGGATCATTTCGTTGTGGTAGAGCATTTAATAATCAGATAAATATAATTTATAACCTTCGTTGTAGGTAGTGACATTGCGTTGTTATTTATATTAAATCAAATAATTAATTGAATAATTATTACGTACCCATAACTCAAAATAATACTACCAGGAGAATATAACTCCAGATTCAATACACAGACATTAGACACCTGGTAATTATGGTATTTTTATTAAATTTATGGTAAACAAGAGAATGTATATATTTTTTTAATTCTTAAGCCTTCACAGTGCCATTTAAAAATTTAGCGTATGGAACAATTAACATACTATCAATTATCGGTGTCTCCTGATTCTCAGGTAAACATCAAAAACACATATGATTTTCATACAATCAATTTCTTGCTTTCTTAAACGCTGGGGATAGAACACCCAGGAAAATTTTATTTACTTTTACATTATAATATTTTAAGGGGGGAAGAGGAGGCACTTATATTTACTGTTAAGGAAAGGAAAGAAAGGTAAGTTACTTACATATTAGGGAGTCAACCGGGGCAGGAGCCTAGGTTCCTTTATTTAATTGTATTTATGGCATCAAGTAGTTTCATATAGAGGCTTCGACCTCTTTCTGCTCTCCGGCCATCGGGTCACACATTCTATCTCCAACTCTGATAAAAATGGCCGGGCTTGACTCTATATCGAGGAGAAACGTGGAAGGTGATTGGTCACTGAATGCTGACGTAACCATCTCTTAGCATCCAATTGGCCGATTTAACTCCTCGATTTACCCCTCTGAGGGGGCGAGGGTCTGCTTTTCGTTAACTATTAAACTGTCTCTTTTAGACAGTTTTTAGCCATAAACTTGTGAATTTGTGATACGTTCAAGGAACTCGATCTCGTTTCGGAGGTTCTTGATGCCAGATGCTTTTGGGTGACTCAGCGATCTTAGTGGGTGGTTTGACTGTTTTTCGCCGAAGGAGTCATACAACTTCTCCCTCGACCAGGGATTTCTTAGAAGTCGTTTGGATTTTCTGTTCGCTGGCATTCAAGTTATAGCTTGAAGGGTCGAAGTTGAAGAAAGGGGGCTAGGATTTATATGGTATGCTTAGTCGTTGAGGGAGAGATGGTACGATCTGGTATGGACTGCGGCAGATATAAGGGAAATGTTTAGGTTAAATTAGTTAGGGGGCTTATGGGACCAGCTGTATCTTGCAAGTGGTGAGAATGGGGGGTCAAAAGGGTAACATGCTTGAGAAGCAAAAGGAAAAGGAGAAAAGAAGAACCTTACGCTTTTAAGAGGGTAAATGGGGAATTTTTAGAATTAAAATTGCTTAACATTGTACAACATGTATCTCAGCACTTTCAATTAATATAATTTCAAGTTTTGAACATATTTAGAATTTGACATTAATTTGCAAGTACCAATGATATAAAAATGATAGGGACAAAGATATTAACATATAGCATGAATTTAACAAATCAATCAAATTATAAATATGATAAAACTTATACTAGTCCTTGATGATAGTTGTTTTTTTTAAAGTCCGATTGTAGTGGATACTCCAATGAATTCATTGTTCTTTTATCAAAGTTCATTTGTTGCCTTGTTGATGTTTCACGGTTACACTGGACTCGGGTTGTAGAAGTTAAGTTGCACCTAAGGAGTTGACCATAGCGGAACAATAATTGATATGGAAACGCGTAATGTCATCAAAGGATTAAGGTACACCATCTGAAGTTACATTCTTTTTTTCTGAAAATTAAAAAAAAAAGAGCGGCAGAATCTCGAAAATAAACACAACACTTAATACATTTAACATATATATACACAATGGTGAGAGAGAGAGAGTGTGTGATGTTTCTTTCTTTTTTTGTATTTATTTTTTTTTTATTTTTAATTTAATAGTCTACTGATGCGCGTCTAATTATGAGTGTTTAATTTTGATTAGGCTTTTTTTTTTAAAAAGAGAATTTTGAATTTTCACCCTAACACCCACAAGCCAATGGATTTTTGGAAAGATCTCACAGGACGTTGAAAGCCGCAATTATGTGTAGTGACAACACGTTGACTAAAGCTTTACCAATTGTTTTATTGGGATTACGATATACATTACGAACTGAATTCAAAGTAACTCCAGCAGAAATGGTTTACTGCGAGAATTTACGTCTCCCCTCTGAATTCTTACATCAGTCTAAACATAATTCCACTACTCTAACACAGTTTGATTTTATTAACGTTCAGGATTAGACAAACTACGACCGATTCCAATTACCAACCACTCTAAGACAAATCATTTTGTATTTAAAGATTTAGAGAGCTGTTCTCATGTTTTTCTACGACCTGATACACACACAGGTTTTCATTTCAAAGACTTTATGAAGAACCATATGAAGTTGTGAGACGTAACTCGAAGGTTTTCGATTTAAAAATTAAGAATAAAATTCCAACCGTTTCCACTGATAAGTTAAAACCCTACTACACCTTCGTTTATGATAATAATAATGGGTTATCTGATAACTTTATCAAAACTTCCAGTTCAAAGCTTGAACTTTCGTGCAAATCTATTTAAAAACACAATCTTCGTCCAACAAGCAAATTAGTCCGTACAAGAAGAAAGTTACTTTCTGTGAAACATCACGACACTCAAGATTCGGCAGGAAATACGTTCAGCCAACACATTTAATCGTTCACTAGTTCACTGGCGGGGGATTAATGTGGGGTCTTTCACCTCTCTCACTGGCTTGCTTTCTTTGGCTCAACCCAATTTGACTTGATTGATTATTAGTTATTTCTATTGTTTGTTGTCAATTATTTTATTTTTCTTTCCCTCGTTAAATATTTCATTTTTTAATATTAGTTGTTCAGAAAATTATTGACCTTCTGTACGCGATTGTAATCTCAATGACGAAATCTCAAACTCTGATATGATGATTTTATGAAGAAAGAAAAATAACGAGAGCGAACGGAGGCATGAATTCTGGATTCGATAATTACGTTTGAACTGAGTAATTTGGATTTGGTTTTTAGTTTGAATTAATTTATGTCCGGTGTGATTAAAATTGATTAGTCACTTTATTTTTATATTTTGATTATTCGTTTTATTTACCGATTCGCGTCATTTGGGATAAAATTGATTAAACTGGATTCAACGCACGCAGGAGACAAATCTTGGAGTCAGATAAGCGCTGTCAGTTTCCACCTACAGGGAACCCACATACTGATAGCACAGGGGGAGCACAAGCATTTGAAACGCTTTGCGGGATGAAAGTTTTGTTTTACTAACTTCTTAGGGCTGTTAGTGGCGTGATTTTTTGATAGGAGGAATTGTGAGGCTCTGCCACGTAAAGTCTATGGATTCTTAAAAGATGTGATATTAGGGGCCCGCCTTCTTGTTTTGAATTGAACACAGTGGCGTAGCGTGTGTGTGGGGTGAAAGCGGAGCGAAATCTCACCTGGGCGCACAATTTCAATAGTGGAATCCTGGTGGAAGGGAGAACTAACGCGTTTTAGCGGGGGGGACAATAAGAACTTGCCCCGGGCGCTGTTAACCCACGCTTGAACCACCTTTCGTGACAAGCAAGAATTTGAACTTACATTGGTCATTTGAAAAAACAATCGTTCTCCCTCGTTGACTATTTTACCAAAGTTACGGAAGATTAATAGGTCTCGAAAAATTTAAGATCTGAAGGTGATTGACCTTTTTCAATTAATTTTGCATCAGCTAAACAGAAACGATGGTCGGTCATTGCAAAAACGCATGGAAACACTAATAAGCTTATTAAGCTTATTGGTACTCCATAGACCACCCAACAACCAGTAGTTGAGAAGGCTGTTCTTAACCTTTCCAAGGTCACACTTTCGGAACAGCAACTCAAGAGGCTATCTTTGAAATCTAATTTTTGCATTTTAAAACCTGTACTTTTAAAAGATTTAGCAATCCCGTGGGGCTTGCTTTAGAGTTTAGCAAAATTAACTCCGGCCAAAAAGAAGTACTGAGGCATCTTATCGCGGAAGCTTTGTCCTCTAACCTCAAATTTAAACATAACATCCACATCTGATCTCAACGTTTGATCAGGTATTTTTATTCGAACGATGGTTTTAACATTACTAAGGGAGATAAAGCGAATAGATGGTCGTATGGACAAATAAAAATACATTGAAGGAGTCAACAACCTTATCAGTGGAAGTCCTTACACATTCTTAAAGAAAAAACCCTCTTCCGCTCAACTCTCTAGTGTTACCAAAATAGTCCTGTCATCAATCATTTTGGATGCCCAAAACGAAGAAATCCGCTGTTCTATCTTTTGCCAAAGTTGCAAGTCTGTATTGTCTCCCGAAGATGCACAAACTCAGAATTCCATTCCGGCCTATAATCTACAACATCGGCACTACTACCATCCGCTGGCTAAATTTCTTGTTCGCAGATTTTCTCCTCTTCCGTCTAACAACCACAATATTATCCTTAATTCTTCTAACTTCAATTCTAAATTCAATTCCCTAACTTCCTTTGCTGCTTTAAAAATGGTCTCGTTTGATGTTGAAAGCCTTTTCACCAATATTCCCATTCTGGGATCTCTTGACGCTCTCACCCTTTGGTGTGAAAGAATTTCATTTTACTGAGGCTGAAATTCAAGAGCCAATCAAGATCACCAAGATTTGCATCACACAGACTAGCTCTTCTTTCCGTGACCAATTATTTTCGCAAACCTAAGTCCTTGCCCTGTAATCCTCTTTTACCCATTTTATGTCATATTTTTATGCATTACGTGGAAGATGATATTCTCAATCGCATACAATTTAAACTTTGGGTTAGATATATGGTCTATATCTAATATCTACTATATTACATTTTTCCAGTACCTGCTAGAATATGTTGGTCATTAAGCATGGTCAGTGTTCAAGTGTGAATTGCTATGGATTGATTAATATAGAGAATAAATAAAGATGTCATTATATACAGGGTGGTTCATAATGAAACGCAGTGAAAATAGATTATACCGACCAGTGCCGCTTCGGCTACTTTTTGCGACCTTGTGCAGATTTAAATTATCTCATTAGGCTTCTAATTGCAAGTTTATTACAAAATTGCAATAAATGTGTGATTTTTTTTGCAAACTTTAAGGGAAATGGAAGAATAAACTTCTGTGTAAAACTTATTTTAAAAGACCGCATACAATTCAAACTAGGGGATTAAAATTATCTAATTACAATTATTTAAAACAATTTAGACATAAATTTTAGCTTTTCACTAACCTTAAGGAACAATTTAAATATTAAACATTTGTATAATACTTAATTTAAAACTCGAAATCTTTCTTCTTCACCTCAAAAATAGAAATAAGACGTTTTGTAAAAAGTGAATACCAATTTGTTTGATAAGAAAAAATACAAATGATTGAAAAAAAAAAGGTTTAAAGATAGAAACGTTAAGATAAAAAAAATTGTATAAAGTTTAGAAAAAGAAAAATATAAAAATTTTAAGAAAATCATAGAACATTTCAAAAAAAAAAAAAAAAAGGTAAAAAAAATTTGTAATTAATTTGAAAAGAAAAAAAAGCGCCAAATATCCTTGGGAGGAAAATACGCGTCAAACATTTGTAACCAAACCCATGCGACCACATCCGTGCAACCTTCCAGGTGCCACGCGCCACCCTGGGGCCACGGGGGTGGGGGTTATGGCGTCGCTTCCGAAGCGCCTTGCATTTGCAGCGGGAACCCTAATTTCCCCCTACTTACATATATGTATGACAATAAATTCATTTGTATTGTATTGCATTGTAAAATACCTAGAAAAATTACAAATTGATAAAAGCCCTGCGGTGGCGCAGTGTGGTAACGCGTTCGCCTAGTGCGCCGTTAATCCGGGTTCGACTCCCAACAATGCAAAGAACGCTTACTCAGAGATCTCATAAAAATCGCACTGCTCACTGTAGTCCGGGGTTTGGTTCCCTAGGTCATAAGATCTTTCCTAGGCCTTAAGAGGTTCGGATTCCTCGGAAAACAGTAGGTCCCGGCGCAGCATGACCACTGTAGCCTTTGAGCCGTAAAACAAACAAACAAACTTACAAATTGATAAAAATAAAAATGAGGAAGCAGGTTAACACAATTTTAATCTAATTCTTAAGCCATTATACAGAAACTGTGTACTAAATGCAAACACGTTTTTATTATGAAATACATATAATCAGAAAATAATGGTATCATTTTATCGAGACAACATTGAATAATAAATGCAAAATACACAGAAAAATTACAAATTGATAAAAAGGAAAATGATGTGGCACGTTAACACAACTTTAATCTAATTTGTAAGCCTTTATACAGAAACTGTGTACTAAATATAATTTTTAAAACAAAAAATTTGTTTTAATCTCTGCCACATGGATGGTTATAAACAAACAGGTCTCCCTGTATAATGAATGTCTGCATTGAATGGGGAATGTTGGATTCTTAAAACACTCTTTAACCCATGATTATTGGCTCATAACGCCAATCAATGTACATCGCAGGTCCAATTCTTCTAATTCAGACCAGCTATGATCTGCCTAAATTTATCGATTCTTCATTTATATATTGAATGGAGTGTTTTCCTACGATTATCACTGGTTCAGTATTAAGTAAAACCTCATCACAGACGAAATTTCTGCTTACCTTGGATGAATAACCATAAGTAAACAGCTTACTCAAAGGTAGAAAACAATGATTATTGAAAATATTGTATTCTCTTTTCACCCTATGAAGTCTGTTTAAGATCAACACAAGCCACAGGTCAACTTGTTTCAAATGAATTTAATAATTAAAAGGTCTCAGAGAAGTTTAACCAACATGACATTTTTCTCTATCAGAAGGATTCAGTTCTCAAAGGCGATGCTTTTTTAAGGGTCATGAAAGAGAGAAAGGCTTCTGTGGATGAAGTAATGGACAGAGGGCAAGCAAAAGCAAGTTTTGCAGAATAGGGTTATTCTTAAACCTATTATCAAAACGGTAATTTTTTATGGAGGACAAGGGCTGGCCATTGTAAAATTTTATGAACATAATCTGGTACTACTTCTAATGATTTAAGTATCTTGCACTGTAGAATTATTAGTAATTTAATAATGATAAATGTACACAAAAGGACAATAAGGGCAGATCCCGAAATCTTTCAAGGGGGCTACGATTTGTTCCGGATTCCAATTTTTAGCCAAGTGTCCAGTATTTTTCATTTCATTTTCCATAATATTATCCCAGTTCGGAGGAGGGGGCAATTTCCCCATGCCTCCCTCCTTGAATCCGCGCTTAAAAGACAACCGTAATTGTTATGGCCTCTGACCATTTTTTCCACCTCCCCCCCTTGGGAATATTCTGGGTGCGCTACTGCTGAAGATATGGGAAAGAATTGTGGAAATGGGGATTAGAAAGGAGACAGATATAATAGCTGAACAGTTTGGTTTTATGCCAGGCAGAGGAACAACGGACGCTATATTTGTACTGAGGCAGCTCATGGAACGATGTAGAGAGATGCGAGCAGAGTTACATATGATGTTCATAGATTTGGAGGAGGCATATGATAGAGTACCTAGACAAGAGATATGGAGGTGTATGAGAGAAAAGGGAGTATCGGAGAAGTATATAAGACTTGTAACGGAAATGTACGAAGGAGTAGAGACGCAGATCAGGAGTAGTGTAGGTTTGACAGAAGGGTTCTCCGTAATGGTTGAGCTGCAGCAGGGTTCAGCTGTCAGTCCTTACTTATTTGTTCTGATAATCAATGTTATAGTGAAAGACGTAAACAGTAATGCTGTTTGCAGATGACATTGTACTATGCGAAACATCCTGTGAAAAAGTAGAAAGGAAAACCGAGAAATGGAGGAGAGAGGTTTGAGAATAAGCAAAACAAAGACAGAATATGTGGCACTAAATGGAGAAAGCGTAAGTAGCATAGGTCTACAAGATGAAGGATTACCATCAGCACAAACATTTAAGTATCTTGGATCGTTCATAGACAGCGATGGAAATTTGACCACAGAGATACAACACAGAATCCAATGTGGGTGGTTAAAGGGACTCAGTGGTTTTAAACCACTGAAAATAAAGACGAAGTGCACACTTTTTTAAAAGTGAACATTAAAAAACGTATTTGAATGATATATATAAAATTTTTACACCATATATATATCAAATACTTAACTTCCTGATAACAGTGTTTATATAAAATATACTAGGGATATAAATTTTTAAAGTCCAAAAAATCAGACACCTTTAAAAAAATTATATTAAAAGTTTACGCTGTGCATGATATTTTCATTTAAAAGGCACACAGAATAGCAAAAACTATTTTAAAGGAATTACAATAGTCGCATCTATAAATTGACCTAGCATCTTATAAAAATTTCAACCAATTTTGAAAATATGAATTTTTAAATTATGAAATTTGAAAAAATGCATATATTCTTGACTTTTTCAACTGTTTTATGGATACAATTTTGTCAATTTAAGCACCATAATGACTATTTTAGGTCATTTTGTACACAGTGACCATACAAATAAAACTGCCAATTTTCATTAGGTTACTAAAAATAATTCATAAAATATTGTGCGCGGGAGGTGTAATTTCACATTTTGAGAAACTCGTGTTTAAAGTTTAGTTTATAGATAATTTAAAAAACAACTAGTTCTACACCTTTAAAATTCACTAAATCAATAAAGTATACCTTTTTGCTTAAAGGAAGTATAATAGTTGCATCTATAAATTCGACTAACATCATATAAATTTCAATAAATTTTCAAAATATGAACTATTAAATTATGAAATTTATAAAAAAATGTGTTAATTCATAATTTTGAACTGTTTTATGAATACAATTTTGTGAAGTTAATTACTATAATAACTATTTTAGTCCTTTTGGTACAAAGTGACTATACGAATAAAACTGCTAATTTTTATTATGTAACTAAACACATTCATAAAATATTATGCGTGAATGTTATTTTTATGTGTTTCAAAAATCTCGTAAAGTTATGTTTATGGATAAATTCAATGACAATTAGTTTCATACCTTTCAAATTCACCAGCAGAATAAAGTATGCATTCTTGCTTCAACTGCTGTTCATGTATTTGAGAAAACAGCTTTCGCTTTACTACGGTGCTTCTTTTGTACATGCAGATGCTTGCTTCTCGACATCCATAATCCGTTTACAATCTGCTTTCACTGCAGCCCTTGTTGCATTTACACCAGGAAAATTTTTTAACCACTTCATTGTAGAAAGGCGTCCTTGAAATCCATCATTGAAGGTAATTTCTGCTTCAAAAGTTGCAATCTCAGCCACAAGAAGACCACCACGAATTTTTCGAACAATACTTCCATATGACGGAATTTAAACTTTCGTTGGCGTTTTGCGTACGGTCTTGTAAACATCTTTCCAAAAGTGTGGGATGCGACAAATCTTTAAAAATTGGTTTTATGACATCCATGACTGCCGTTGGTACTGAATTTTCATGTTTGAAAATATGTTGCTGGTTTTCTGCAACAGCTTTCTGAAACTTACAATATGACGCAATTCCCTTTGTGCAAAAATGATGAGTTGGCTCACTATCTTTGGACCGAGAATGATAGTATATGTCCCAAACAGCACTTTGCATGCTTTCTAGGTAATCTTTGTTTTGCCATATGGCTTTCCCATAGTAAGATGAAAATCCATTGATGATTTTGTCAGTAATTCGGCCTTTACCATAAAGTGATTTGTTATCAGAAAGTTTATGCACCATTCGTTCTTGCTTGAGCTTTCTCAGTCGAATTCCTATTTTTTTGTACATGATTTATGCATTCCATTTTCTCTACACTTATACTCTCACCATAGGGTTTCAGGTTTTGAATTTCCAAGTATGTCTTCGTATCTCCGTCCCCGATGTACTGCATATACTTCACATTACTTCAATTTTCGGAACGGCAATATATCTTGCATATTCCTTCAACTTCCATTTTTGATGTTGATCCCATGTTATTCTTCGCGCATATTGAAAATATGACTGTTTTTTCCAGGCATTGCACGTTTTTCCTGTTTTTAGTCCTTCATAATTTTGGCATCTTTTATAAGCTGACGACAAAACTTCAACATCTATTACCTTTCTCGGATCAGCACCAATAGCAGTACATACACCAATAAGTGAAGAATGTATGCCTCTAATATTCCAAGTGCCATCTCCACTCATGCATATACCTCCTTCCAATGTTGTTATTGCCTTTTCTTCCTATACGACGACCTGATTTGTAGATTTTTCGGCACTTTTAGCAAGAGCGTTTCTAATACTTCCTAAAATTTACCGACTCGTCTTTCGAAAACTTGGGGAGGCAAATCCATCACCCCACAAAAAGTTTTCAGGCTTGCTAAGTCCCAACCAATAGTACGCATAGCATATATGCTTCTTCGATTTATTTCGGGAATATTTCGCCTTGGACCTAGCATTTTGGAATTCCGAAATGATATTTGTATACCACACTTGCTGCAGTTGATAGAAAATTTTGAATAAAGTCCATACTGTAAATCTTCTTTAATCTTTATTGAGTTAACACATTGTTTACAACATAAACAGTCTTCAATGGTAGCAATCAAAATGTCTATATCAATTATTCGATAACCATTAAAAACTTTCTGCGATTGGTCTTCATCAGGATTTTCCACAGGATCAAGTTTAATTTTTTTGGCAGATGAAATTTTGCACTCAATAGAAGTATTGACTTCAGAAGTATATCTATTTCTAGTGAACTTTCGTTTCTTGGAATGTTGTCCAGATGTAGATTTCGATCCAGCCATTTTCCCCGTAACCGAAATAATTACTCACAAACAACAAAATTGAACAAATAGCAAAAAAACGAATTTGTAGCTATAAATATCGAAAACCGAAGTATTTGATAGCAAAATGAGAGCGAGGAGAAAATAGAGAATAAATAGAGAGCGAGGAGAAAGCGTGACAAAACAGCAACGTTTGTTTACAAAATGCAAGACCAACTAGATTACTATAGATCAGCTCACTTGAATTTTAAGGGTGTCCCCACTTCCTGTTGGAGTAATTACTAGGGTTGTTCACAGGGGGCGCCAAATGACATGGATAAACATGCCATATGCTTTTATGTGTTCGCAGCAGTTAACCGAAGAATAAAAAGGGTTTCTCGGTTTTCTACAATTTTTACATGATATTTATTTGTGATAATAATGGGAGTATATTATTGTGTTCCATTTTGTAAATCGCAGTCAGGAAAAAGTAATGTATCCTTT
>QLNU02015315.1:0-16852 GCA_006491805.2 Dysdera silvatica | reverse complement strand
ATATCACGAGGGCTATATTTTTTAGGGGCCCCATTCTATTTTTTCAGTTTAGGGCCCCATAAAACTCTTAAACCGGCACTGTTCAGAAGTCGTTGGTATAATATAATTAATATTATTTATTACGTTTGTTTTCTATATTATGTATTTCAGTATTTCTTTTTTTTACAATATTTTAATTTAAAAAATAAAAAAGTACTATGTATTTAGTGTGGCTATAAATATAATTTAATACATCCGGAAATTAAATTCATTATAATTAAGTATATTTTTATTTAATTTTAAAAGAAAAACGTTTAATACTTTTTACTATTAAAATAATTTATAAAATCCAAACTGCATTACTATATTATGATAAAATGAACGGTAAAATAAATACAAACCCATGGGTTAGGGGAAACGCCTCTGGTAATGGAACATCAAGTTTAGAGAAACGTCTCCAGTGGTAAACCATGAGCTTAAAAAGAAACAAAGGGTAGAATAAAATTATGCTGTGTGGGATGAAATGCGCCGTGAGACAGTAGAATCATTTGATGATTCTACTGTCTCATCAAATGATTCTACTGTCTCACGGCGAATCATTTGATGAAGAATTATTGTTCGATGTGGAGAGAAAGTTTTTCAAAAAGGGAGAAAAGAAATTCGACGGTAACTGGTTATTTAACTGCGTCGGTGATTATATGTAGGGCTTCAAAAAAATTAAGGTCCAGTGGAGAAGAAACTTTTTGGATAAATTGTGCTTTATGAAATAAAAAGGGCGATGCCAGAAGTCTATGGGATTTTGTCTACGGCGTTCCACAACAAATTAGACGCCATTCGACGCGTCCCACTGAGTAGATAAAACGTGTCAATGGGCGCAAAGCTGTCAGATCATGCAGTCACGAGTTATAGGTCATAGAAGGTCGTCCTGTGATCAGGATCTCCAATGTTATTGGGATTTTGTCTATCAGCGTTTCACAACAAATTAGATGCCATTTGACGCGTCTCACTAAGTAGATAAAAAATGTCAATAGGCGTAAAGCTGTCAGATCATGCAGTCACGAGTTAGAGGTCATAGAAGGCAACCCTATGAGGAGGATCTCCAATGTTATTGGGATTTTGTCAATCGGCGTTTCGTAACCAATCAGGCGTCGTTCGACGTGTTTCACTGAGTAAAAAATGCTAGTGTAATAACGTTTCCAATATCATCAGCTTCATTGTTCTTTCCATCATTTAAAAGATGCTACAATATGCATGTCAATGTCGTTTTTAAGGACAATGGTCATCTGTCACCGGGACCACCTCCTCGTGGTGACGGCGTATATTGGAAACGTTATTACACTATACAATAATGTTTGCCACCCACATATATTTAGCTCAAACTAGAGCTTTTTTTTGTTTTTGGAAAGAAAGAGGCGCCGTCCTCATCCTGGACTCGAACCAGGGTCCCCGCATTGAGCCCTTGGTGTCTTGACCTACTGGACGAATGAGGACAAGAACAAACGCATTTTTCTTCGTATATGAGGATGTAAGATATTATTACCCTTCACAGGGATAACACAATTGCCAAATATGGTCAACACAGAAAAGCCTCCGGGGCGAGATTTTTGTGAGTATTTCGTGGGGGAATTTATTATACAATAATTTTTGCCACCCACGTACATATAGCTCAAACTAGAGATTTTTGTTTTTGGAGAAAAAGAGACGCCGTCCTCATCCTGGACTCGAACCAGGATCCCCGAGTATTACACTAGTATTTTTTACTCAGTGAAACACGTCGAACGACGCCTGATTTGTTACGAAACGCAGATTGACTAAATCCCAATAACGTTGGAGATCCTCCTCGTAGGGTGGCCTTCTATGACCTCTAATTCGTGACTGCATGATCTGACAGCTTTGCGCCCATTAACATTTTTTATTTGCTCGGCGAGATGCATCGAATGACATCTGATTTGTTTTCGAACGCTGAGAGACAAAATCTTAATAACATTGGAGATCCTTCTCACAGGATGACCTTCTATAACTTATAACTGGTAACTGCATGATCTGACAGCTTTGCACCCATTGACATTTTTTATCAACTCAATGAGACGCGTCGAATGGCATCTGATTTGTTGTAGAACGCCCATATGTCATTTTTGGCATCCTCCGTTAGGGCCGGATTCCCACGAGTATTTAGCTAAAGCAGATCTGTGGAATTCTTGTTTCTGAACATAAGCGTCATATTCTTTTTAACGAATTTCTAGGGCTCTGCATATTTGGCTAATGTAGGCACGATCACATTGGCAAGGAACGGAATAAATTCCCCAAAAATTTAGGTTAGGGATGACGTCTTTGAATTTGGAGAAACCCAGTTTATTAATGGGAGTAAAGACAACAAGAAAATTAAATTTCCGAAGGCTGGAAGCAATCTTGGTAGATATTTTAGGCACAAAGGGTATGCAGATAGTTTTCAGAGCAGGTGAAGAGGAACTAACGAGGGGAGTAGTAGGCAGTTTAGGTCGTGGGAGTTTCTTCAGGGCCCGAATCCGCGATCAGTTGCAATTCCACGAATGTAGTTGAGTTCAGTTTCAAGTGCTTCATCTGTGGAAGAAAACCTCAGAGCTTGAGAAACCAACCAATAAAACGTGCTGATTTTCTGACCACGTGGATGTGCAGAAGCTGCATGAGGCGGGAGGCACACTGCAAATGGTTTCCGTAAACACTTGTGAGGAAATCCGATTGCGTTCAATGGACGAGAACATCGAGAAAAGGAAGTGTGCTATTGCTCTCTTCCTCGAAGGTGAACAGAATGTGTGTGAATCCGCAAAATTCAAAACATCAACAATTTCATAAAGATCTGTATTTGTATCCGAGAGGATGTTGAAAGTGCCGTCCACATATCTGGTCCACAGTTGGAACGGGATGCGTTGGAGGACTTTATCCTCTACATAGTGCATACAGATGTCACAGGGTATTGGTGATAAAGAATTGCCCATGGCAAGACCGTCAGTTGTTTGTTGTGCCCCCATTTGTTTGTATTTATTTTACCGTTCGTTTTATTTCACCTGTAACCACCGTTTATAACATATATTATGATTTTAAAAAGATATCGTTTATAACGACCGAATTTCCATTGTCCCTTGGAGATCGTTATAACCGATTTTCACTGCAATAGGTTCCTTTACAATATGACGTTTCGGATTAAAGGACAAGGCATGTATTTTATTAAAAAACCCATTTCCAGGTGGAATAACGATGATAAAAAAGATTTTTAAGTAAGGAAAAGCCTATCTATGCCTATGTTAAACGTAAGTAAAGTTGCAAAAAAAAAAAAAAGGACAAAGTATATAATTGGCGTTTTAAGATTTTGTGGTATTCGGAGTTTGAATGGCTGTGTGGGAGTTATTATTTAAATAAACTTTTTTGTATGCCATGTTTAATCATTGGTGTTAAATCAAATGTGTGAAATAAGAGTGGTTTCGAATGATTTTGGTAACGTTACCCGTGCTCTTCACAAACATAAAGGTTCTTTTGATCGTGTGGATTGTACATTATGTTTTTCAAATCTAAAGAAAAATTTAAGTGGTATTGAGGATGCTTTAAAAGGAAACTCTAGACTATGTATTAACCCTTAAATGCATATTGTTGCCAATTGTCTACATTCCATTTTCCACTTAATTTTATTCAAAAACATGAGTGTGTGCGTTTCCGAACGCACGTTGATAACCATAGACAATAAATCATGTGTGAAAGAAAAAACTTGACATTACTTTTGGCGGGTAAGTTATATATATATTTTTTTTTTTGACATTTGAATGTGGTGGGTGATAAATAAAGTTCAGTGTGTTACTTGGAGAGATATTTTCTATTTTCGAGTTTCCTATAAAGGAGTGATTTATCTAATTGAAAAAAAAATTACTTCTCATCTGTTGTCAGGTAAGCTATCAATGTTTGATGTTGCATTTGAAAATTTTATTGGATATATGCCAGATTTTTGGGAAATACTGTATGTTGCCAAATGTCTACATACAACTTTTTTCAAAATAAATACTCAATATTATTACCTGGATTTTTTTTATTTATTTTTTACGTAACCTATGACTACATTCCTATAAAAAACGATTTATTAAAATTCGAAACAAAAAATCATGCATTTAAGGGTTAAACGCTTCAACGAAAATGTGCCTCTTAATAGACATTTCATGCAATTGCCCATTCGTGCTGTTCTTTACTTGGGGAAGCAAGAATTAGCATTTCATGGTCATCACAAAGATGTAACCTCCACTAATCATGGTAATTTTAAAGAATTGTTAGAAACCTTTATTTCGATAAGCCCTGTGGACATTCATGAGCACTATATAAAAATCACATTCATGTTTGCCGGCAATTCTAAGACTATTCAGAGTGAAATAATTGACTGCATTTCGCAATATATTGACGAACATATCAAAAAAGAAATAAAAGATTGCATTCTTTTCTATACAAGTAGACGATTCCACAGATATTATCCTAAAATCTCAATGTAGTATCATAATTAGGTATGTTATTGCTGGTGGAATATTAGTGGATAGATTTTTAGGATTTTATGACGTCAGTTCCAATCGGACTTCCGAAGCATTATTTAACCTTGTATCAAGATGTCTCGAAAATTTAACTATAAATCAAAACTTATAAGCCAATGTTTTGATGGGACAAGCGTAATGTCAGGTCACTTAAATGGTCTTCAGTCCAAAATTAAAGAAGCAGCGCCACAAGCAGCTTTTATTCATTGTTTGGCACATCGTCTGAATTTAGTGCTGCAACAAAGCTGCAACAGCATTTCACAGTGTCGCATATTTTTTGCAACTGTAAGCGGCATACCTGCATTTTTCCATCATTCTGACAAACGAATTCACGTGGCCAATACAGTCGTCAGAAAACGAATTCCTACTTCTGTTATTACGCAATGGACATCAAACTCTAAAATGAGTGTTATAAATAAAGACTGGGATTCTTTAAAAGAAGTATTTACTGTGATTACGATCCTCTGATCAAATTTCACTTAGGCAGAGTGTCAGCTATTTAAATATATTTAACGACTTTGAATTTTCACATTTGGTTGTTGTTTTTAACGATATTTTTGAACTTACGGATGTACTATAAAATAAGTCATTTGACATAAATTTTTGCATCTCACGAATTAAAAATACGCAGATGCTCTTGAAAATATAAGATTTTATATTTTATGAAATATTAGATACTGTTTCATTACAAATTACCACATGTTTTCAAGAAGGTTTTTAAGGATTTTTGGCGAAGGCAAACGTTCGCTAAAACCCAGTTCTGAAATGACGTCCTCCCCTCTGCTGTAATGAACTAGCCCGTTTGTGACGTCAGCTCCCGTGAATTCTAAAGGTACCATCGGTCAACTTTCCGCGAACGAACTATAGTAATGTTCTCAGGTTAGCTAATTAATCAAACGACTCAGATTAAGGGCATTTACAATCCTTTACATTTGATTTTACATTTTACAATTTTTTATAATAGCAACCGAACATCAAAACAAGCAAAGACAACAACAAAGTAATTTATAATCACGTTAATTTTTGATAAAAGTCCGTAGCTATTTTTCATCTTGATAAACAAGTCTTCAAACCTGGCTCTTAAGAATTCCACCCCGATCCTTGAACTTCTTCCATTAAATCTTTTTGTCCATTAAATCTTTGTTCCATTAAATCTTTTTGTGAGCAGCTTTTCTCGTGAAAGCCACCTCACTGCTATGTGCGAAAGTGATGTAGTATAGAGGCTATCCATCTCGTCGCACAAAGGATTGAATCGTCTGGAGTTTGTTGAATTGGCCTTAACAGAATTAACAACTTTTATAGATTTGACTGAGCACTTTCTTCAATGAATACGTTTCTCATTTCACGAGTAAATTATTATTATTATTATTATTATTTAGTTTTCATGTTTCCCCCTATTTTTTTGGTGTTCCATTAATAATATTATTCACAATCGGTCCACTGCAGATCCTATGGCAGTGGTTCCCAACCTGGGGGTCGCGAATATATTTCTGGGGGGTCGCCGCAATTGTTTTTAGCTGCCATTATTTTTATAAGGAATTTCATACCAAATGTTTCCAATGCTTTTATATTTCAACATGGCTACACATATTGCAATACTCTATTAATGGTTGTTACCAGTTATATCATATAAATATATATTAATATATGTAATTGATATAATATATATAATTTATATCATATATATAATATATATTAATATATGTAATTAATATAATATATATAATATATATTAATATATGTAATATAAATATATATATAATTTAATAATATATATATATATATTAATATATGTAATTATATAATATTATATAATATATAATAATATATATTAATATATGTAATTAATATAATATAATTTTTTATTTATTGTGTTTTCTGTTCTCTGTTAAAAATACTTTTATTATGCAAATGTGGCGGTGGCGGACAGAGGGTGGTCGCAGATCTTTTGGTTACTCTAAAAGACGGGTCGCGACTTGAATAAGGCTGGGAAACACTGCCCTAGGAGTTGTGAATCCTGCTGTAGCATATCATTTCATGATTATAAAGTATCACTTAATGATTATAAAGTATCATTTAATTATTATAAAGTATCGCTTAATGATTATAAAGTATCACTTAATGATTATGGAATATCACTTAATAATTATAAAGTATCACTTAATGATTATGGAATATCACTTAATAATTATAAAGTATCCCTTAATGATTATAAAATATCACAATTATTATAAAGTATCACTTAATAATTATAAAATATCACTTAATGATTATAAAGTATAACTTAATGATCGCAGAGTATCACTTACTGTTTATCTATTGCTGCGAGTATTTCATCAAATAGGCTTATGATTTATTTTATAAGAAAAAAATAATAATCGTAATTCTATTTGTGACCAGATAATCACCGTTATTGGTAAGGATATAGATAAAGCTTATTGGTAATCATATTGACAAGGCTTATTGGTAAGGATATAATTCAAAACTTATTGGCAAAAGATTATACTTTAAAGCTACTAATGTCTCTAAATTCGCATATTAGATCTGGAATAAAGATTAGTGTAAGATATTTATAGTAGTTCATTTATATTAATAAATTAAAAATTATAAAGGAAATGCGGTAGACTAGTACTACCGCAATTACATTATTATTACACAATTTACATTAGTTATTTATATATATTTAATTATATATAAATATATTATATATATTTAATATATAAAATATATATTATTATTACATTAGTTACCTAGTAGCCTACTAGTTACTAGTCAGGAAGGCGCTCATTCTAACCCACTGGCATAAGCAGAGAGGTATTGATGGGGGTGGGTTGTAAAGATTTTTTTATGTTTCGTGAGCTACTTCCGAATAGAAAACGGTTGAAGAAATTTTTAAGTCTAGAAATGATTTTATCACCAAACTAAACATAGACTAGGAAAAAAGGTGTTAGACTGCCAAGTGAGTAGCAATGGATCACGAGCAGTGTCAGGTTGCCACACTGAATTTTTTCAGAGAATACGAGCATTAGACTGCGTATGAATGCAATTTAATATCATCCACGGAGAAGTCCTAGTTGTAAAACGCATGCCCATAATTCTGAACTTAACTATTCAAGAGTGTGTCAAGTTTGTAGATTTTATGAATACTTGACCATTAAATAGCAGGATATTTACCGAGTCGTGTAAAGGAGTAGGAAATGAATATGAACATCTCCTTTTACATTGGGAATCAAGATGGCTATCCAAAGTAAATACTTTGAAACGCGATTATTTCAATTGAAAGAGAAGTTATATTGTTTTTAGATGAAAACCTCCATTGGCAAGAGATGAGATATTTGATTTTAAGGATAGATTTCATGAATTTGATTGGTTAGCAAGGCTCGCCTATTTAAGCGACATATTTCGTGTCTTAAATTAATTAAATTTAAAGTTGTAACGCCCAAACATAAATATTTTTAAAGTTCATAAGAAAGTGGAAGCAGCGGATTCTAAAAGGAAATTTTAGGTCCTTTGCGGTGTTGTCTAAACTTTTAGAAAATTACTCCGAAATGAACTTGAAAATAAACTCACTTTCTGCATCAATTCAGGAACACCTCGTGAGATAAATAAAAAATTTTAATGAATATTTTCAACCAATCCATGCCAAAAGAATGCGAATTAAAGACCCATTCAGTGTTAAAACAGAAAATGAAGAAATATTGCAATTAAATAAACTAAAATTGGATTTCCATATTGAACTTTCATACGACTCTTCTCTGAAACAAAAATTTGGAAACGTTTTCCTAATTACGTTTTGGTTAAGCTGTCAAGAAGAATATGCGATTTAAGTAAGAAAGCAGTTGAATATGTAATGCCCTTTAATAGGACGAATAAGTGAGAAACAGGATTCTCTGCTTCGGTTTTCTTAAAAAGTATCGCAACATATTGGACGTCGATCTAGATTTAAGAGTAAAATTCATTTCTTTTCCTCCTGACATGTAGTCGTTGTAAGATGGTAAACAACTTCACTCTTCGCATGTGAAAAACTACCTCGTTTTATTATTGTTATATTAAATGTTGTTTTATTGTTGTATTAAATGTTGTTTTATTGTTATATTAAATGTTGTTTTATTGTTATATTAAATATTGTTTTATTGTTAGATTAAAATGTTGTTTTATTGTTAGATTAAAATGTTGTTTTATTGTTATATTAAATGTTTTTTATTGTTATATTAAATGATGTTTTATTGTTATATTAAGTGTTGGTTTGTTGTTATATTAAATGTTATTTTATTGTTATATTAAATGATGTTTTATTGTTATATTAAATGTTGTTTTGTTGTTATATTAAATGTTGTTTTATTGTTATATTAAAATGTTGTTTTGTTGTTATAGTAAATGTTGTTTTATTGTTATGTTAAAATGTTGTTTTATTGTTATATTAAATGTTGTTTTATTGTTATATTAAATATTGTTTTATTGTTATATTAAATGTTGGTTTATTATTATTATATTAAATGTTGTTTTATTGTTATATTAATGTTGTTTTATTGTTATATTAAATGTTGTTTTATTGTTATACTGAATTATATTAAATACAGTGTTATGTATTATTATCCATAGTCAGACAGCGAGAAAGGACTAAATAAAAATTAAAAACAAGTAAAATATAACATTTTCAATGTTTCAAGCTATTTTTATTGTTTCTTTTATATGTACTTTTTTTGCTCGGGAGATTATTGTAATTACTTGTAATTGTAAACCCTACTTTGTCTACGCGTATTGGGGTGGGTCGCGAAAAAAATATTACAAAAAATCAGTCCCCAGTCTGAAAAGTTTGGGCAACTCTGATCTAGAATATACGTATTTCAAATACCAAATAAAGTATAGGACACACAGTGTAAATAGTAAACAGTAATTTATTACAAAATAATATTAATTTATTTTAAGTAAACATGTACGTTTAGATACAGAGAATGTACGTAATATGTATGTGAAACTACTACATATATAAAATGCATCGCCTGCCTAATTAATGAACCTCACAACTCTACTTCCGGCTAGTTTTTACAGCTGTTAGTAAACACAGAGATCTTCAAAATGTTTTCATGTTCGCCACCACGTGTAATTTTTAATGAAACATGTTTAAGAACCACATACGTATTGTAATTGTTAGTGTTAAGAGTGTATTCAATTATGTAAGCGTTGCCAACTATGATGTGAGTAAAATCGTTCTCATTTTCAAACATGTTCCCCGATTCGTGTTCCGTGAAAGAGGTTATGAAACATTGTAATTGATTACCAATTAATTCTGATAAATGCTTGAACACGTTTCCAATAGTCGATGGTTTGTGCAATCGCTCACGTCAATTAGTAGAGCTGGATTAAGGTTTTGGGGGCTCCAGACAATTTTTAGTAAAGACGTCTTTTTAGTCCTTTGTAGCATGAATTGATGATGTTACCCATGCAGTCGTATCCGGACGTTTTCGGTTATTTCGTGGACTAACTCCTTCCATGCTTTCCTATGCTGGTTTTGTCCTTCAATTCTTTTACCATTATTAAGCTGCTATCTGACCTCATGTTAACAATTCATCGTGTTCGTGGACGACTTTGTCTCCTCTTTCCAGTGCCGAGTGTGAATTAATCAGTGTTTAATTATTATTATTATTATTTTGAGGAAATATAGAAGAGGAAAACAAGAAGTCCAAGAAAATTGACTGAGGATGTTTAAATTCAGCGAGTTTTGATTAACATTGAATCTGTTATTGTTTTACTTTGTCTATCATCTATCACCAGTAGAAAAGTCAAGCAGTGAGTGCTGCCTTAAATGTTGTTGTTTACACGTGCTAACTCATCAACTTTCGCCCTGCGGTGGCGCAGTGTGGTAACGCGTTCTCCTATTGCGCGGCTAATCCGGGTTCGACTCCCAGCAGTGCAAAAAGAACGCTTACTCAGAGATCTCATAAAGATCGCACTGCTCACTGTAGTCCGGGGTTTGGTTCCCTAGGCCTTAAGAGGTTCGGATTCCTCGGAAAACAGTAGGTCCCGGCGCAGCATGACCACTGTAGTCTTTGAGGCGTAAAACCAAAAAACAAACAAACGATCATCAGCTTTCAAAGAGCAAGACAAAGTCAACTCGCCAAAAATTGTCGAATTGAGAAAGTTCGAATTTGACGAGTTGCAGTTTACTTCCAAATTTTAAATAGTTGTTAACTCTCCGATTCCCAATTCTCAACTTTATAATTGGCCACTATCTAATCCACCAGTTCTCTAATTCACAACTTTAATTACCAACTATCTAATCTCCCAATTCCCTAATCGCAAAATCTGTAATTAAAATCCATAATTGCCAACCCTCTAATTGAAATCTTTAATCCCCATCTTTCTAGTCCCCAATTACCCAACTCAACTCTCCATTTTCAACGTCAACAATAGCTATCCTTATCGCATTTGCGGAAAACCTCTACCTTACCATTTTTATTGACGATAAACCTCCTGACCTAGAGATAGACAGACAAACAAATCAAAAACAATAGCGGATTCAATATCTATTGAAACCCGCTAAAAATTATCATATAAATTTTGTATCGAATTAGGATTTATTTAAAACCAAATACATACATGTATTTCTGCAAATTAAAAAAATATATATATGAAAATTTCATTTACAATACAGTAAAACCTCCGTTAACCGATCGATTAACTGAAAAAAATTGTATTATTAAAAAGGATTTTTGAAAAAATATGCTTTTCCTGATAAAAAACGAAATACTATGAAGTAAATTACTAAAATGTTGGGATAAACTCTTCAACGGAATTTTGATTTCTGATGAAGTAATAATAATAATAATAAATTTTTATTCAACCCGATATACAATATTTCGTGATACATAGCTTGAGCAGTATAAAAATTATAGAAATGTAAGAGAAGATCTATATTAAATTATTTTAAGTTTTGAGGTTAGAAATGGAAGAGAATATAAAGCCGAAGCTTGTACCGAGATTCTCTTCCAGAATGCGGTGATGTTGACAAAAAAAAAGGTAGATTTTCATGTTTCTGAATTATGCTTATTTTAAAGAGTTCAGTTATTGTATATCTTTGGCAGAAGGACGTGAAAAAAGTGAAAAAGGAGAAGGACGTGGAAAGGAAGTAAAATGAAGTAGAAAAAGATAAGATAGTATCAAAGGCTTTTTAGAAAACGTTCCGGGGTGTGAAGAAATTAATCAAAGTGGGATTAGTGAATGGATAAATGGCAATGATTCTGAACTTAATTTTAATGACCAAGACATTGTTGACACGATGCTGCCCCAGACGCAAGAGTGAATACAATGAGGACAACCTTCGATAGAGCGGAGTCGTATCACCGCCTTCGAGAGCTTCAGCGCTTTAGAGGTGAGAATTTGTCTACTGGTTTAGGATATGGAAGCTTATCTGAAATACAGCACGGACTTTCGTACAAACTACAGCATATACTGTATTTTTTCAGATTGCATCATGGTTTGTTGAACGATCTGATGAATCACATCCTTCAGACGTTCTTCTAACCAAAAGATGGCGACATACCGATGCGCGAAATAATGTAAAAGAAAGAAACAAACAAAGGAAAATTGAAGATTTTTCAAAAAAAAGGAATTAAATACTTTCTGAAAATTACACGATACAATACATATTGTATATAATTTTAATAAATACTTAATTATTAAAGTGAATATCGAATTTTTGTTGCGTATTTCCACCTTTTAAGGGATCTGTCCCCCTTCAGAAAAAAATCTTTATTTATTAAAATCATGATTTAATTTTCTGAGTGTACATTTATATGTTTGTTTGGTTTGTTTGTTTGGGTTTTTTATGGCGCAAGAGCATCTGGGCTATACTGCGCCAAACATGGTAAAATCAAAGACTGTAGTAAAAGCCAATACTTTTTAAAAATTTAAAAACGTGCGTATGGTCAGCATGGTCATTTAAAATGTCAGAGAGTGATGAAGAATTTATATGGCATTCCGTATTGATATTAGGCAAAAAAAAATTTGCAGCTAACTTGTTATTTAAGTAAAATGTACAATGTGCTGCAAAAGGACATTGACCATTTTTTATACTTGTCGTTAAGTTTTCCACATTTTTTTAGTTTTAGTATTTTAGCTTGTTAAGAATAAAGTAAAGAAAAATTTGTCGGAAGAATTTTTTGTAACCTTGCACAGAACCAGAGAAAAAAAAATTTAATTGACATTTTAACAATATCTCGTAGTAAGGAACATAAAACCAGATAAAATGTGTACTTAAAATTAAAATATCAAAATTCTGTTCAGACAGTTTGTTTATATTTGTACATATTATACATCTCCCAAATTTTAAGACAATATTTTAAACGGCTTAAAAACTTTAACCTTTTGAAGTTGAAAAAATTGCAAGAATGAAATTCCAAGTAAATTGAACTTAAAATTGAAAATGCTCTATTTGTATTATATATCATTAATAAATTTATTTATATATCAGTATTTATATATCAGTATTAAAAAAAATAAAATTATAAGTATTTATAATAATAATATATAATAATTATGTATAATAATTATTATTAAAATTATATAATAATAATATATAATATATAAAATTATAAAATAATAATATATATAATTATAATTAAAATTACAAGTATTTATATATCATTAGTAAACGTTTCGATATGATGATGTTGTTCTTGACTTAGAAACAAATTTTTGGTCTTATTAGATTTATAAAGATTCATATTTGTTTTTTTTAAGCAAATAATTTTTTTTTAAGTTTGGTCATTTTTGGGGAACGGACCCCCTTTAACTTAAGAAATCAAAATTTATTTTTTATCCAAAATTTTATACCAAAACCGTTATTACCAAAAATCGTGCTCCCCACCCCCACCACTTCCTTTCGTTTTAATTAGCAGAGGTTCTACTGTATACAAATTATAAAATAATTTGTATACAGTATAATTAATACAGTATAATTAATAATATAAAAAAGGTTCTTTAATAATGTTGGTTATATTCGCAATTTATGACGAATATTATCTGAATAAATACAACGTTGAATTTTAATACAATCATTTAATTATAGATGTTAATAATAGAAGTTTTAATACATCATGAAGCTCTTTCGACCCTTCATGGGAGAGTCATCATGAGAATGTAAAAAGACTTTGTGACGTTATGAATGGAAAACAATTTTAGGAATGAAAAGATTATTAAATGATATCAAATGTAAATAATAACTTGTGTTACCAAAACGAAAATAATGGTGAAATTAAACGTGCTAAAGTTATTATTTGCTCATTAATAAAATGTATTTCCACCTTCCACTTAGTTGTACCAGTGTTTCGAGGTTGCATATTGTGGGTGTTCTTTGGTAGATTTCTATTGCTTCCATTAAAATAGTTGTATTAAAAATCCTCTTCCCTTGCTCTTTTTTTCACCAAAATTATCAGTAATTTTCTCATAATCAGCCTTATTCAGAGTACCTAGGTTTAACTAATATTTTTTTAGTCAAAATTGTAACAAACGGTACCGAATTTTTGAATTTTATTCATCCAAATTATATTGAATATTCGGCTATTTTTAGCCAAAAATATCTGCTATGGCGAATCCAAAATAGTCAAATATTTAAGACCCCAGAAACTACTAGCTTTTGTAACGGAAATTAGAATGAAAAATCGTCTGCATCTTCCACATATAAAAAGATATATTTCTTTTATTAATTTCTAAATTTAAAAATTAAAAAATGTAATAATTTGTATTTAATTTTACATATGAAGGAAAGTGAGACACAGGGAAAGAGAGGCATAAAAGATAGAGACAGAGAGAAAGATTTCAAGGACAGAAAAAACATTTCCACACGCTCTTTAATAACTCAACCATATGCCTACAGTCAGCAAATTCCTACATTGGAATCGATAAATACGTATTTATTTTTAAAGTTTATTTCGAAAAACTCAGCCAAAACTCGTTTGTAATTGCAACACTCAAAAATCGACTTTATTCACTACATACTAAAAGTCGTTTTCGTTTAGGAAAAAAACGGTTATCTCCATGGCAACATGTCATGATATTATGCAACCGCTAGATTTTGCTACATTCTTCTATATTTGTCTATATTATCGTCCTTGGCGAAAGCCTATATATATATATATTAACGTACGCAGAAATAGCGCCGAAGAGGTGGAGGGAAGGCCCATAACGGGGTATAGACTAAGCGGTGTAAAATCGGCTGAAATAACTCACATGGGGTAAGATGTCCGTAATTAGGGGGGGGACGGTTTTGCCAGGGGGCAAAGATGATTTAGCTATGGTCCTGAAAGTTTATACGTTGTGTTATAGGGCTATGAGAGGGAACACAGAGCTAAAATTTCGTATATTCATATGTGTATGTACAAAATTGTACCGCTTGGCGCAGTATAGCCCAGATGCTCTTGCGCCATAAAAAAGCCAAACAAACAAACAAAATTGTACCCCAATGGCAGAGGGTTGCAACCAGGGCTGTCCTGAAGAAAATTATTGAGAGTATGCGGTGCTGTCTTAATCAAAAAGTATTGTAATTGCGGAGTTACTGGATTTGGTGACGTCACCGCGCTGTCTGACATTTGACTGGTCGTCTATAGTCTATCCAAGCCCAAAGTGACAGTTGCACTTTCATCATTTTTTCATTCCTCTCCTGGTCGTACGCAGGATATTATTATGAGGCCTGGGGGTGTTCAGGAACTTTTCCTCATTTGTTTCAAGTTTGTAAATGACTGAAAAAAAAAACTGAACTTCGTTGAAAGTTACCCAAAAATCAGCAAATATAAAACTTTCTTGAGACCTTGACAGTATGCGGCGCGTACTCGGTATTTTTCAAATTTTCTTAGGAGTACACAGCGCGTACTCTTTGGAGACAATCCTGGTTATGACCCCCAACCCCCTGCGTACGCTGCTAGTTTCCCAAACTAGCATCCGCCGCTATAAGCATGTGAGGAGGTCCGCCAAAACCAATGCCGTATTTCTCAATATGTTATACTAGGCTATAGATTAGAGCGACAAAATTTTGTGTATGAAGTCTGATAGAACAAAATCAATACCAGACGATGATATAATCAGATGCTTAGAAGAAAGCTAGACGTCATGCTTTCCATTTAAATACCAGTGTTCCATATACTATTATTTTTTTGCTGAAATTAAAATTTATTTCATAAAATTTAATTTTATTATGTACTAAAACGAAATACTGTAATACTTCGATATAGATTAATATGGTTTAATGTTTATGTTTCAATTTATAAATTTGTTTTTCGACATATTTACAATCAATACTAAAGTTTTCGGCGTGTACTAACCGTAATAATTATGTTCTTACCACTGATTGGAGGGTGCGGACGGTAGGGAGGTGCGGCAAAAAGTCGTCTATGGGCGGCAAAAAGTTGTCTATGGGCGGCAAAAAGTTGTCTATGGGCGACCAAATAGTAAATCCGCCCATGGCCAAAATGTAATGTTTGTGTTTTTACGGCGAAAGGATAGTAAAGGTCATACTTCGCCGGGACCTACAGTTTTCCGAAGGGTCCGAACCTCTGCTGATAGAGAAGGAAGTCCCGGTCTACGATGCCCAGTAAAATGGCACACGTTGTACGATGTCATTAGAAGTCGAGTTAATAGCACAAGAGATGGATGCGTGTTGCCACTACGTCAACTATAAGTTTCTATGAGGGATCCGAACCCCTTGAAATCTAGGGAACCAATCAGCGAACAACGTATAGGTACATAGTTCGATATGCATCAAGAAGTTAATTCTTGAAATATCCATGGTAAAGTTTGTTTGTTTTTGTTTTTTTAATGTTAAAAATGTTTTTGTGGAGTTTGAATGCATGAAATTCGTCACGTTTTTCCTTAACATTATTTTGTCACGTTTATGCTGAGTCTCAACCCATAAAATTCGTCACGACATGTAAAATGATTTCCCACATGTGTTTTCGTGATACCATAAGTAAAGTATTTTATAAAACCACAAAGAGTAACGAAAACGTTTTTAACGTTAATTCATTTATTATTTTTTATTTATTTAATTGAGCATTTAACTTTTATTTTATTTATTTTACAAAATAATTATTTTCGATTCATTATTCAGTCGCAATGATTATTTAGCTAAAGAACGGTATCAGACTTATAAATACACACGTTTCATAAATTAGTAAAATGAATTAGGGAAATAAAGTTTCGGAAACACTGGATTAGGGATGTGGGATTTCCCGCGTAAATATTCGGGCGTTGAAAAACGCGGGAAACGTCTTTCTACATCAAGAATAAAAGAGTTCAAATTTAAAATTACCGTTATACTCCTAACACAAAGTAAAATG
>QLNU02015314.1:13489-25363 GCA_006491805.2 Dysdera silvatica | reverse complement strand
CCTACCAAAGGACCAGGATACCAGTAACCCAGCGAAATACCGACCCATTACGTGCCTTAACACCCTGTATAAGATACTCACGGGGTGCATCTCTGAAAAAATAAGCCGGCACAGCGAAAGCAACAACTTAATGGCGGAAGAACAAAAGGGATGCCAGAAAGGGACTCTGGGATGTAAAGAGCAGCTTACCATCGACTCAGTTATCCTGGAACAAGCAAGAAAACAAAAGCGAAAACTCAACACCGCATACATAGACTACAAGAAGGCTTTCGACTCTGTTCCGCACTCGTGGCTCCTTGAAATACTCAGCATATACAAAGTGCATCCCTCAATCATCCGATTCCTACAGAGCAGCATGAAACAATGGAGAACCCGGTTACAGCTAAACACGCCAGACAGTAAAATAGAATCGGCCGAGATCCCCATCCGGCGCGGAATCTTTCAAGGAGACGCACTAAGCCCCCAGTGGTTCTGCTTGGCGTTAAACCCCTTGTCAAGGATGCTGAACACAAGTAAATACGGATACATGCTGAAGAAAGACAAGAGAAACCTACATAAAGTCTCCCACCTCATGTACGTAGATGACATCAAGCTATACGCGCCAACAATCACCCAACTCCGACAACTCATCAGTATAACAGAGACATTCTCCAAGGACATAGGAATGGAATTCGGCCTCGATAAGTGCAAAATACAGAAGAATAGCAAAGAAGATTTACCAGGCATCGAACTCGAAGACGGGAGACTACTGAAGACCTTGGACGAGGGCGAAACCTACAAATACCTAGGGATAATGCAAAAACGGCAGCAGGAGCACAAGAAAGTCAAGGTCCAGCTCACGCAAGCATTCCAAGAAAGACTTAGAAGCATTGTGAAGACGAAACTGAGCGGGAAGAACACCACGCAAGCAATTAACGCATATGCGGTACCAGTGCTCACCTACTCCTTCGGGATCATCAAATGGTCCAACACTGAACTAGAACAACTCCAGCGGAAAATGAGAACCATCCAGAGAAGAGCCGGACAACTACACCCTGCAACGGCAATTGAACGGCAAACACTACCCCGGGAAGAAGGAGGACGCGGACAAGCGGACCTCAAAGACTTACATGACAAGCAGATCCAGAGCATGAGGCAATACTTCCAGTTGAAGAGTCCCCGATCGCCACTCATCCAAGCCATAATACAAGCAGATGCAAATTACACGCCACTAAACCTGTGTAGTACCGAAGAGCGTGTCCTGGAAACAGCCAACGAACAGAAACTAAGAACTTGGGCCGGAAAACCATTACATGGCAGGCACTACAATGACCTGCAACAACCACACGTTGACAAAAAGGCATCAAATTCTTGGCTGGCCAAAGGCACTCTCCAGCCAGAGACAGAAGGATTCATGCTAGCCATCCAAGACCAAGTGATCGCAACAAGGGCAGTCAGAGGAATTCATCCAGAAAACATGAAAGCGTGTGCAGGGGCGCATCGCCTGCGGCATCGGAGACAATCCAACACGTGATGGCAGGATGCAAGATCCTTGCGCAGTCAGACTACAAACATAGGCACGATCAAGTAGCGAAAATAGTCCACCAGAAATTGGCAGCGAATGCTGGCTTTCTGACAGAAAAATGTCCGTACTACAAATATGAGCCAGAGACCGTGCATGAGAACGAAACACACAAGCTTTACTGGGATAGAGCAATCATAACAGACAAGACAGTCCCACATAACCGTCCTGACATAACCCTCGTCGATAAATCGAATAAGACCACGTACTTAATCGACATAGCAGTACCCAACACCAATAACATACAGACAACCTACACAACGAAAATCACCAAGTACCAAGATCTCAGACATGAAGTACGAGATATATGGGGTATGGAAAAGATCCTCATCATCCCGTTAGTCATCTCAGCAACAGGGATAGTACCAAAAACGCTTGCGACGAATTTGGAGATACTCAACATTGACCCAAACACCTACATTGAAATACAAAAAGCCACAATCCTAAACACGTGTCACATTGTCAGGAAGTTTCTAGACATGGCACATTAAGAAGTGATGTAAAAAGAGGCTTGGGAACATGGCGCTCTGCCCGTCCCAAAGCCTGTTTCCGCCAAGAATGGGCGAGGAAAACTTTTATATATATATATATATATAGCTTTTCGTAATAAAATTATTTAAAACCTTTAGCGGACTTGCTTTGTTTCAAATGTATCTCGCTCTTCTTCGCTCCGGCTTTTCACTGTCTTCGCCGAATTGCAATTTGCACGAAAATTGGATTAAGTGTTTTTCAACAGACGTTGTTATTCTTAGCTAGGAATCGATCGACACAAACTTAGAGTTGTTTCAAATGGCAATATGATATTCTGTCTCTTCATGCTACTCTTGGTTGCTGGCGGAAAACCTGCCTATTTATAGAAACTTGTTTGAAAATGGAAATTGAAAACAGGATGGGGATATTAATAGAATAGAATAGAAATAATTTTATTCAACCGATATACAGTGGTTGTAAATAAGTAATAATTGCGAAATCATTATGAAGACACAATTCCAATTTGATTAAATTTGAAGAATATTGGCAATAATAGGTTAGAAATGTGGAGTATAATAGAGCCTTCCACACATTGCCGATACTAAAAGTAGATTTATATTCATTAGTGCGGTTATTAAATTATAATATTATTATCATTAACATGTATAATTGTATCTAATAATTGATAACATTTTGGCATTTGCTACTATATATAGCAGGGATTAAAAGTAGCATGAGAAAAATATCAAAAACATTCTTTTCATGACAAAAGTAGACCTTTATTTTTAATAAATTAGAAATATATGCAAAAAGGATATATTTCTAAAGTAATAAGAAACTCTGGAATTTGCATAATAGTTTAGGTGCCTACGCTTATAAGCTCAAACTAGACCAATTTTTGGAAAGAAGAAAAAATACAACTTCTCATCTTGAAATTGAATCTGGGAATCTTCATATATACTATAGTGCTTTAACCAACTATATTACCGGGATACGAGAATGGTGTCTCCTTTCTTCGTATTTACGATTTGTAAGACATTATTACCCTTCGCGGGGATAATGCAATTGCCAAATTTACAAATATTTGTAACTGAAGATGGATAATATTTTAGGAACCACTAAGCTCAAGCTGAAACTGGTCTTTGGAAAGAAGAAATGACTGGTTCGACTCCAAGCAAGGACTGTTTTTCTTCTTCTTCTTTCCAAAAACAGCTCAAGCTGGAGCTTATCGCAGCGAGTATCAGAAACATTATTTATCTTCGATTCTTCTCAAAAACATGCCCCCGTGTCTTTATGCCTTGACCAGTGTTTGGCAAATTCGACAATTCTGTTATCTCTGCCAAGGGTAATAATATCAACAAAACAATACGAAGATTCACCTGGGGATTGCATAATAATAGTTATTTCAACACTGGTGTGAAGTTTAAAACACGACTTCCATAAACCTGTCCACACCCTTCGAGGACTATTACTTAAAGTTCAGAATCGTATCCCTGATGAGAAAACAACTGGTGCTGTTCGTCAAATACCGTGTGGAGACTGTGACAAGGTGTATGTTGGACAGACGGGAAGATCGATACGTCTACGAGGAAAGCATCATATCCACAGGTGACAACTCAAGCTAATTAGCCGAATATGTTTTCAGGGAAGACCACGAACCAGATTCGCATTCAATGAAAGTGTTACATCATAAGTGACGAATTTGAAGGGTAGGCTCTTTCTAGAATCATGGGAAACTTACAATTTGAGACGTCATGCTATTAACATCTCAAAACCTCTACCAGAATTATATAATATTTTTGTCAAACCTCGAGTTGGGGGTAGCGATCTGACGTCATCAGTTGTGAGGGTTTCCCAGTCTGGACTATTCTGAACAAAACTGATGGCACTTGGGGAGTCACAACATGCGGGTATATAAACTTAGGACTTTCACGAACTCTTCATTCTGCCTTCACTTGACAAAGGGAGCAGTTGGCTCTCGAAACGTCGTGTGTTTTTAAACCTTACGCCAGTGTCGAAATAACTGTTGTTAGCTAATAATATCTCACACAGTCTGGGATACGGTCACATATTACAAATCAAATTGATCTGCAATTTTCATAAAATATACGAGGTCTTGATTTATACAACCTTCTGAGTAAAGTCATGAGGATGATTAGATGAGCGATGACCTGCGAAATATTATATTAGTACAATCAATCCCCGAGGTATGCAAGTAATGCGTTCCGTAAACCTTTACTTAACTTGAATTTTACGTAAGCCAAATTTATAAATTACTTAAGTGTAACTTCGTAAGAAACTACAATGTTTATTATTATTACAATATCTGTATATTTTTTATTATTTTTTATTTATTTATATCTTTATCCTTCACTATCGTATTCACTGTTGAAATAGGTCGATTTACATTCTGAGCTATTGTTGATGTAATTTTACCATCTTCATACGTAAGAATTATTTACAACTTTTCTTCTAAAGTAATTACAGACCTTTGTTTTCTAGATTTACTACCAGTACATTTGGTAATGCTCTTTGAATCCATTTTAAGGGTGAATAAACAGCGAACACTAAAGCCTCATTTACATTTGATACTTTCGATGCTCGTCTTGGAAGAATCATCTGAAGTGATAAGTGTAGGTTGCCTTTCATTTTTGTTTCATGCAAAGTGTACATCCAAGATGAACGATGAAGAAGTTGACCTCCTACTAACTTTTAATGAAAGCGTTGTTCCTCGAACCGTTGATTCATCTAGAGTGAAGGCGCAGTGAAACATGTAAACAAACGGAGTCGGTTCGTTTCCATCGCTTCACTATTTAGTGCTTTACATCCGTCAGTCGATCCCTTGATATAGTGCGAAAATTCCTGTTTGTTTGCTTGTTATTGAACTACTTTCGTGTCAGTTATTTTATGACAATGTCGTTCAAGTGGCAAAATATGCATATAACATTATTTCTTGAAACACACCAGCAGTACGTGTGCTTGTGGAATAATAAATGCAGCGATTACAGCAAATCAAATACCCGGGAACAGCGTACTCTTCAATGCTCACTGATTTAAATATTCCTGTGTTATTGGCAGGTATAAAAAGCTAAAATAAAAACGACTCAAACACGATATGGAGCAGAACAATGCAGTGAAACTACAGAACTGGATGAAAATATGTAAACAAAGATTCACCCTGGATGTACACCAAAAGTGATATAGTGAAAATCCCTCTTAACGGTGATAAACAAATGATGACGGTGATAAACAACTAACCATGCGAGGCATGGACTACTATTGCCATCGACGTAATATTGTATACTAGACTCGGCAATCACGGATATTGTTTGAATATAAGAAGCACGGCTCGGGGAAAGGAGAGATTGTTTATGGAGTTCTTACATCTAATTGGTAGGTTTCGGTTTGAACGTAACGGATTTTGGGCACTTGCTCAAAACACTCTGCCTGTTACTGCATCATTTCCTGTTACTATTCGTCATATTTGCTGTGACTAGTAGTACTTTTGCCCTAGTGGTTGCAATTTTGTAATTTTCGAGATTAATTACTTAACTGAAAATTTACGTCGGAGATTACTGTATCTAAATTTCCGTACATGTAGTTTATTATGAGATGAAACAACGTTTTCTTACAATTATTTCGACAGGGGAAACGTCCTATCTGCCTCAGAAAGTTTTGAGTTTTGATCATTTTCTGATGAAGAAAGGGCGCTTCCCCCTTTCAAAACGATCGAAAAAAATAGTTGTTCGCAATAAACTCTGTTTGTGGGAAATTCGATTTTAAAGTTATGGGTGTTTCGTCCTTTTCCTGCTTTATTTCAGTACTGCAAAAGAATAAAATGTAGGATTTATTTTGTGTAACTCAGAGGATTACTGTTTTTGGTTCGGCTATGTTTTCCTAGGATTGGTTTGCTATCTTGGTATATCCGGGATTGGATGTATAGCTCCCTTTGTTGAAAATGAAGAGAAGGGTTATGCCTAAGATTTACTTAAAGCCAATGGATTCATACGTACGTATTTTATTGATTTTAAAGCAGGAGACAAAATCATTCAATGGATTTCATAGCAGCGTTTATTGAATTAAAATTAACGTACAATTTAAAAATTTTTACACTGTGCATTTTTCTTTTGAGTTGTTTGATATGTATACGTTAACATATTGTAATAATGCTGGAATTAATAAAAATATTTTTAAATTATGCCTAAATATGTTTCACGTTATTGTTTTTGGCAATCTAAAGTCCTTATGTGTTGTATAATCATTTATTTCGGAAAAACCATTTTACAAGATTTAAATACCGTATGTATCTTTAATACCAATAACGGAATTGTTATGAACTATATTTTTGTATGCATCTTCTTCAGTTTGGTTACGTTTTACAATACAATACAATTTTATTTCCATGCTACTAAACTTACATTTCGGTCCACGGAGAAAGCATAGTAAAATAAAAAAGTTATTATTCTAGCTCCTTTTATGGCCAATATGACCATTTGGTTTTTGATTTTCTGTTAAATAAATCCTTAATTTCCTTTTAAATTCTCTGTTTTTTTCACAATTTTTTATTTGCTCTGATAATTTATTCCATTTATTAATTCTAGAATAATTTATATTATTTTTCCCCATGGTTTTCCTTACTTTTCTGTTTTTAAAGCGTTATCTGATCTTGTTTTGGATTTTTGTCTATATTTATAATTTCGTCATATTTACCTATGGTGATTCTTAAATATATCATTATGACTATTCCGCATGTGTGTATTTCTTCTATATTCATTATATTATTTTCTATTTTTATTTGTTTTATACTCTTGTTAGTTGTGTGTATCCTATTCTTTTTAATAATCTATCAATTATTGATTGTAATTTTTTTTAAATTTACTTTGTTTACCCGACCCCACATAAATTATATGGCTGTATGTTAATGGAAAGTAGAGTGCTATTTTACAGTGGTAAGGTATTAAGTCATTTAATCTTTTAATTATACCTGCGTTTTTTCTTATTTTTATATAAATTTCCTTTATATGTTTCCCTATGGCATATTTTGTGCACTTCCATGCATTTTAAGTTGTATGAATAAAGGAGGCGAAGTATTACTTCAGATAATTTCACTTCTCCCTTTATCAGATATAATAAAAACTACTTTAAATTTTACATTTAAATGCAAATATATTTTTCAAAAATTATGTTTATATATACCGTAAAACTTGTCGTAATGACATGATAACGATGAGTTGCTCTCATGAATGATGATGCTGAGATCTGTCTACAAGTATCAGACACGAAACGTGGGGCACATTCTTCATCGAGAGTGAAATAATGGGTAACGTTAAACACAGTATCACTACCATTGTTGCGGATAAGACGAGATGCGTTTACTTCTGGTATCAAAGAAGTGTGGATAGGAAGTCAACTGACCGAAATGTTTCGAATCATTTCTGATAGGTGCAGTGTCGGCCGATAAATAAATTTACTGGTTACACCAGCAGCTTAAAATAATCAAATTCCCAGAAGAAAATTATTGTAAAATTGCCCCTTAGTGAAATCAAAATCGTTGAAATGGCAATCATTTCATTAAAAGGTGCGCATTGTTCTAACTGCTGCAGAGAACGAGGAGCCTACCATCCACTTCATTTCGGAGATGTTCATACCAAGGAGTCTTTTCATAACGACCTTTCATAAAATCAGATGGATGTTTCTCTTCCCATTTGTCTAAACAAAACGAAATATTGAATGCGACACAGGGTATCATTCGTGATTCTTGAAGCTTGATGCTTCAATATTGCGCGTCCTCTTTCGATGACGTACAGACTTTTTGACTTCGACTCTTATCATATAATCAGTTTCACGCAAACATTCCAAAATCCGAGTTATTTCATCAAATCATCCGAATCACTTCATCAAATCATCCGAGTCATTCATTAGTCCTATGCACTTCGCATAAACTATACTGAATCAATATTATTATGCAAGTTCACAGTACAGGTCATATTTTAATAACTTCATCCACTTCGTTATCAAATACTTGCCAAGAACCTCAGACTATTATAGGTACTTGCTAACAGGCGCGAAGCTACTACCTACTTAGGGGCTTTAACCCCCACCCAAAAGTCTCTTGAAGGGCCCTTTTTGACCTCATTGGGTCACATTGACTTTATGCGCCCTTCTGGCCGCAAACTCTCCAGTAGAAAATCCTGGCTGAGCCTCTATCTGCGTATGATGCGAACTGTCCCCAGATGCGCTGTATTTTCGGATTTGTTTATTTTCAAGATATTGATGTAGCACTCAAGATTTTTGGCAAGTTTATTCATCTCATCAATGTCATTATTATCTTTTTTTTGACATGATCTCCAATTAAAATTTAACTACCACATAAAAAGATTCACCAACTTGTTTAAAGTCAGCTTCCTAACCTATGCGACAAAGATTTTTTATACATATTTCCTAAACAAACTTAGTGTAAAGTCTACTTTGTACACCGCAGTATAAAATCAGAATTGAAGAAACTGAGTAGGCGTTCAATAGGTATAACCAAAATTTATGACAGCTTTTATGATCATTTATTCCAGCTTAGATGCCTCATTTCCGACTGACTATACTCAACGTATCACCTTTACTCCTGCTAATGATCGGCTTAGTCTTTAAGATTGCTCTTTAATGACAGTCAATGTTAACTTTAATGTTGTTAAAAGAACGCAAAGAATCAGCGGTACGAAAGAAAACTCATTCTTTGAAAACTTCTTAAAGTAACGAGCTTTTTGTTTATGAGAGAATAAATTACCAGGAATTTCCATTAAAGTTTTTGTTTCCCAAAATTCAATGCTCAAAACAAGAAACAAGTATAATAAAATGTTTTGATACCACGTTTCAGATAAATTAAAATGCAATTTTTCCTACATTTGACTACTCTCCCACGAAAGGTAAAAGTGTCCGTTCGTGGAAAATTGGTGGCCAATCCCGTTAGCAGACGGCTTGTTTCATTGCTGTAGAGGGTACAGCGTTTTCCATAACTCGTTTTTTGGGCGCGAAAAACGAGTTATGGAAGAGATTCTACCCTCGTACTGCAATGAAACCATCCGTCTGCTAAAGGGATTGGCCGCCAATTTTCCGCGAATTGACTATAATACATATACGAAACTGAATTATGATAATAGAACAAAAATACGAGTTCCTGCTTTTCAAATAAACTATACAATTATGAAAAATTAATCAAAACTTCATGGAGAAGTTGGTTTTAAAATTAAATGGTCTGGTTTCTGCCTTTATATGTTTGGGGTTAAAGTCAAATTATTATAATTTTATTTTTTTGACTTTGGAGAAAAAATAAACAATATTTTCTAGCTAGATTGTATTCAAAAGAGTGATAACGTCTACGCCAACATGTCTCAGCCATTGGACCTTGGTATGCATTATTCCACCATACGAGGGATCCTTCTGGAATTTGTTATTTTTGTCTTCTAAGCTTTTGTCATGAATAAATATTTTAGAGTGGAAATATATTCCAAGAGGAAAAATAGTCGTGAATGTATCGAAAATCTCAGATCAAGAACGTCAAACTAACGTCTGTGTAGCAAACGTCAAGTGTATATGTTTTTAAACATGGAAATATTCGTGAATGATTTGGACTTTTTATCATCGAAATCATTAAGAAGGTAATGAAAATTAAAATATCAATGAAACAATGAATGACACAGGCACAGATTTAATAAACTGCTAAACGTTTTTATGTCTTAAGGCTGCCACCTAACATCGTCATGTTAATGAAATTTAGAACAACTCAATTTAATGACTTTGGCCTGAGGAAACTACAATATATTTCAAGATTTCTCATTAGTTCAGTGATTGGTAACTGTTTTAAATTTAACTTTACATTTGTCAAGATGTTGTATCGCATACATTAGTGCAGTAAGACTGTCTAAATTTTTACCATAAGTATCTCTACTAATATTTACTTTAATTTAGTATATGAACCTCAAAATAAATTGGAAAAGTATTTATAAGCAAGTTTCCTGAAAAGTGGTCTTCGAATTTCAAAGATTGAAAATAACGGGGCATAGTTTCGTGAAGTTTAAGAATTACTGATCCATGCAGCCAAATATTGAACTGGAGTCGTTAGCGTAGAAGAAGGGTTCATGGAACTGAAGCTCCCATTATACAGCAAAATACATTATCCTATTCAACACCATATTGCATAATCTGTCATGAAACTGCCTGATGGGCCCCAACAATGTTTTAATTGCTGTGCCCCAGTTTTGGACGAACGTTAAGTCAAATGTGTTTATATATCTAGATTAACACACGTTATGAAAAAAAATTACGCCATCTTGACATCAGTATCCGCGTATGAGGTCTCATAAAAAGAAATTTTGAAAGAAAGGTCTCAGAAAAGAAAAAATGTTTTATCTGATAAAAAGAAGACTTTACGTGTGATGGGAAGGTTACGATAGTATACTTGCTGCTTTCTACAAGTTGCCAAGCTATACACAAGTTTGTTTTCCAAATTCCTACCACGCATGAGGTGCATCCACAACATAAATACCATCCGTTCATATCTATCTTTCACTTGTTATTATTGAAGATACATGCGCCGTGCACTTGTAGTTATTTTCTTTCGTTCAAGAACAAACTTGTTAAACTACTCTGTTTGTACTTGTTTATGTCTAGATTAGTTGGGAGTCAATAATTCATGTTTAAAGCTGTCGATCTTTCCGTTAGTTGTAAAATGGAATTAGACACGAATTCTCTGAGTGGATATGCAAATATTCTCCAACACAAAGTTCACCGTTGGAAATTTGCGGTCCACGAACAAATTGGAATACGTAAACGTATGAGAAAAAAGTAGGTTACAATTAGCAGTGAGGAATGTTTTCGGAAGTTGACTCACTAATTCTGATCCATTTTTGTGTTGTAACCCTTTTGAGATATCTCAGGGTATCTATAGGCAGCGAACTAGGGTAAAAAAAAAATAATGTAAGAGTAGAGATGACCATTCGATCCAGTGTGCCCTTTTATAAGTTCATTCCTAGGTATACCATTAACTAAGTATAGTTTTACTAAGTATAACATTAAAAACATAATTATTATAAGTAAACAGCAAGACCGCTTTTCGATATTGAACTGGGAAATAAAGAAAGGGTATGGCTCATAATTTCTACTTAAAACAAACTAGAGCATTTTCCTCACATTTTAAAAATGTTAAATCGCATGGTGGGGGTGTTAAATAATATTGTGACTGAACATTTATGTTTCAAGCAGCAACTGGAAAAATCTGCTTTGGCCAAACACGCCTGGTAAGCTGGCCACAAATTTTCTTTCGACAAGGCCCATCTAATAGAGAAAGTTTTTTGCACCATCTGACTTCAATTTCTTTTAAGTCTTCCACGTTTTTTCAAATTCAAACTTCACTGATGCGATCAGCTTCCGTTCAATTCTATGTCCTCTATTTGGAGAAACTTCATTCGTCCCATAGCAAAAGACGCGGCTACGGACCCATAACTGGTTTATCCGAACTAATTTGCGACGAGCAGGTTGGCATCGATAGACTTTTCAGCATATGGACCACGTTAGTGTAACTAGGGTTCTGAAGAAGGAAGCCTAAACGCGCTTCCGAAATAGCTATCAACCGTTTTATTTATTTAAACTGTCATTATGTGTCTTATTTTATACAATGTTTGCGCGCAGCGAGTCGTACATTTTTATCATAATGGATAAAATGTTTTACATTTTTTTACTATGTTATTTTCTACGTGACTATTATTATTATTTTTTATCTATCTATGTAATATCTCCTTTAGCCCATGAGGGTATAACGCAGATTTACAGAAAAGTGTTCCCAGTTTAAAAAA
>QLNU02015312.1:14202-27525 GCA_006491805.2 Dysdera silvatica | reverse complement strand
TAGAGGAAACAAAAATACAAGTTGACAACATTGAGCTAGAAATTGCTGATTCATATATTTACCTTGGCCAGCTGATTTCAATGGATGGCAATATTGTGAAAGAACTCAACAGACATATTAAACTTGGCTGGAGTGCATTTGGAAGAAACAGTTTTATCCTGAAGGGGAAATTGCCTTTGTGTCTAAAAAGAAAGGTCTTCAACCAGTGTGTATTGCCAGTCCTCTCTTATGGATCAGAGACATGGAGTCTAACAGTTGGAGCAATACGAAAGTTACAGACAACGCAAAGGAGCATGGAGAGGTGCATGCTTGGAATAACTAGGAGAGATCGAAAAAGGAACACTTGGGTGAGAGAGCAAACTAGAGTAGAGGACATCATTGTTAAAGTAAAAGGGCTGAAATGGCGATGGGCTGGGCATATTGCAAGAAGAACTGATCAACGATGGACAACAGAAATTCTGAACTGGATTCCAAGAGACCACCGAAGACCTAGAAAACGTCCTCAAACTAGATGGGTGGATGAAATAAGAAAACAGGTTGGGGTGACGTGGAAGCGAATTGCTCAGGATAGACTTGTGTGGAAAGCATTTGGAGAGACCTTCATCCAGCAGTGGATAGATAATGGTTGAATATGATGATGATGATGATGATATATAAATATATATAAATATATATATATATCAGGGGAGAACATTCCGGGCGTGCTAGGTGTGCGGCGCACACCCACAGAAACAAACAACGTCACCGATATTATATTATTATATTTGTGAATTTATTTCTTTTAAAAACTCCCACAATTTAATTCAAAATTATAAAATTTTGAATTAAATTGGTAATAAAATAGTTAATTGTTAATAAAATTCCACCTTCCAATGAGAAAAATAAAGCACTAAGACGTTTCTATGCGAAAATATGGCATAACATTAACGTTTATAGCATAGTTCTAAAAATTCTATACAGATACAGATACAGAATTTAATTCTTTTGTACAAATGACCCAGGCAGCGCCCATACATTTCGCATTGATATTCACTTTTAAGTTAATGATAAAGTTAGGCGCCACTACAGCACTGGCACGAATGAAACGGTCCAAAAACAAGTTGAAACATGCTGGTTCATTGTCCAGTTTTCTGTGGTAAGAAACCACTATTTGTAGGTGGGAGCAGTCAAATGCTCTCGCCATGACCGACGAAAGCATGGGGTGAATTAATCATTAAAAAGCCGCAAAGCACAATGTCCACTATGCTGCAGGTATTCCATGAGCCCACTTAGACGCAAAACCGAACGTGGCCTGTCCCTTTTGGAGTAGATTAGGCATTGAAGGCAGTACCTTGAGGATTCAATGAGTGATGCTATTGGATTGTCCTCCAGCTCTCCAAAGAAGGTGAAGCATTGGTCGAGTGCTGCTGTGTGAAGAAGTTCGACTTTTAAGTCTCTGTGTATATTTAAGTTTCTAACGAACCAGGGAGCTCCACACATTGTTCGTAGACATTTATTTTGAATTGTTTGTAGTGTTCTCATTTTATCTGGACCGAGAAAGGTGAATACAGCACAGCAGTAAAGAAGAATTGACCTAATTGAAGATTTATATACCAGAATTTTTGTTGGAAGGCTCATTTTGGATTTAGGTCCTAAAACTGGTAACAGTGTGGAGAAGGCAGCACGAGCTTTGTTTTTAGTAACTTCAAAATGCCTTTTGAAACTAAGTCTTTCGTCTAGCATCATCCCCAAATACTTTGCTGCGTTTGTGTTAGTGATTTTTTTATCTTTTACTGTGACTGAGTAAGAGCCAATTTTCCCACCGTTTCTGAAAATAACTAATTGACTTTTCGCTGGATTCACGGTAAGACCCCAAGCCATAAGCCATCTTTCTATAGTCGTTAAGTTGTCTTGAAGGTTATTTACAGCGGTGTTGATACCTTGACTTTTACATAAAATTGCCGTATCGTCAGCATAAAGTGCAAGGATGCCTCTGTTAACTTCTGGAAAGTCACTAGTGAAAAGGTTGAACAATAATGGTCCTAAGAGTGATCCTTGAGGTACTCCTGCAGTAATGGGTCTCCTGTTGCTGAATTCACCATTATTGGCATATACAAATCCCCTATTTCTGAGATAAGACGAAATTACCCTCACAAGGTAATGCGAAATGTTAAATCTAAGCAGCTTGTATACGAGACCATCTATCCAAACTTTGTCGAACGCCTTTTCCAAGTCTAAAAAGATTGTGGCAGTACATTCCATTCTATTAAATCCGTCTAGAATAAACTCCGTTACCCTCCAGAGTTGATGTTGGGTAGAATGTTTTTCTCTGAATCCAAACTGGCAAGGATGTAGCAAATGTTTCTTGTTTACCTCGTCATCCAACCTTATCAGAATGATTTTTTCAAATATTTTGCTTAGGCATGAGAGAAGACTAATTGGTCTATACATTGATGGATTAAGGCACCTGTTATCTTTTTTGGGAATAGCAATGATCTTGGCAGTTTTCCACACTTCTGGAAAATTCTACCACACACCACTGTGCAATGCGTTAACATAGAACAATTGGCGCTTTAGCGCTGAATTTATTGGTGTCGATTTGACTTCAGTAAGTGGCGACAAGGTTAAGCAACCTTTGCCAAACTTAGTGGTGGTGGTCCAACACCCGACAATGACTGCTTTTTATTGGCTATGGAGGATACTTGAGTTGTCCTTCGCGAACTCGCGCAGTTTTGATTGGATTTTGCCTCTCTGTCGTTAATTTGTCCGGATTTAAGCCAACTCCGGTCTACTTAGTTCCGTTATTTAGTTGCGCTCAAAAAAAGGCTTGAAGGTATTCATGTTATAGTAAACTATTTACATTAAAAATGATTAATAAATTGATTAAAAATAAAAATTGAAATAAAACAATTAAATTAAATTTATATGATTATTAAATAATATGATTAATAAATTAAGTGTTAATTAAATTAACAAATAAAAATAAAATAAATTAAGTGAATATAATAATAACAGGACATATAGAAAAATGAAAATGATGCGCAGTGATAAATGATGAGTAATGATGAAGTGATAAATTACGTATTTATTCGCATTTATACACCAAACATTTACCAAAAGTTTGCATTTTATGAATAGTATTCCTGTAGTTGTAAATCGCATTATGAAAACATGCGTTATATAAAAACTACTTTTAGAGGCACACAAGGCACGTGTGACAGCAAAAGGTTAAAATGTTGTTTAAAAAGTAGTTTAAAAATTTATTTAAAAAGTGATGTCTTGAATAATATAAAGCAAACTTCATCCTATAGTATATTGTATTGTTGTAAGAATGTTCATAACACTATAGTTCATACTATATGTTCATATACTATATGTTCATAACTCAGAAAGGACAGGGAGCATGGATTTAAAGATATTTGGATTTCTGCATTGAAAAAAAAAAGCGGGCAATTGTTGAACCGATATCTTAAAGACAGAAAGGGTTTAAAGAGAAGAAGAGTCCAAGTTTTCGATTTCGACAGGAAATAGTCAATTGCATGTGTCTGGGGATGAAAGAAAGGTACTCTTCGCTTTCGAAACTAATTAATAACTAGTTAATTTAAACCAATTAACTTTTTCAACTTCTTTGTAGCCAAAAGTATGGTCAACATGTGAGGATGTTCCCCAATAACATTTTGGAAAACTTAAGACATTTCTATGGCCAGATTTTTGATTATATTCGCTTAAAAAAATGGAATATTTACTTCTGGTGACTTTGCTGTGAATCTTGTTTATGACTTAAAATTTATGAATGAAAATCAACTTCAAGTTACATTTTAAGAAATTCATAAGTTAGCAGAACTTATCATGTCACTTCCAAGCCCAACCGCTACAGTCGAACTTTCTGTTTCGGCCATGAAGTGAATTCATATGTGTTATCGGGGAACGCAAACACAAGAAAGGCTATGTGGCTTAAATTTACTAGCAATTGAAAAGACATTATTGCTAGAACTAAAAGGAAAGCCTCTGTTTTGTGATGCTGTTCTAACGCGTTTTCTAAAAAAAAAAGAGAGAGAGAGAATGGAACTTGTGTATAAATAAACAACCAAACGAGGTAATTCAACCTTTCTTTAATAACTTAACCACACGACAAAACACAAATTTTGTGCGTTTTTTCAAATAAACGACGCATGAAAAACTTAGCTGTTGGTTTATTTGAAATTGTATTGAGCATATTTGAAATTATATTAATTGATAAATTAAAGCATTCAATGATATCCTACAATTAATCATATGGAATTGTAAAGGATTGGGAGTAAGGTGAGCCATGACGTGATGTGCATATTTAAACCTTCCAAACAGTGACGGTTCTGGGCAAAAAATAATGTAAAGGGCTCAAATTCCTGCCTATGTGCAGCGAAGCCCTTGAAATTTGTTCGTTATAATTAAAAAATAAAATCCAGTTATATTTGGGGGGGTCCTGACCACCCCCTGGTCCTAGCCTAGAACTGCCACTCTTTTCAAACATTGATAACAATGTAATCGAATGTTTACATTAACATTAATTTTGTAACATGTCTAGCACACCCAAAACGAAATGGTCACGCGACGCTACCGATAATATATCATCATCAATATCACAGTCAACCATTATCTATCCACTAATGGATGAAGGTCTCTCCAAATGCTTTCCACACAGTCTATCCTGAGTACTCCGCTTCCACTGTCACCCCCAAACTCTTTTCTTATTTCATCCACCCATCTAGTTTGAGGACGTTTTCTAGGTCTTCGGTGGTCTCTTGGAATCCAGTTCAGAATTTCTGTTGTCCATCGTTGATCAGTTCTTCTTGCAATATGCCCAGCCCATCGCCATTTCAGCCCTTTTACTTTAACAATGATGTCCTCTACTCTAGTTTGCTCTCTCACCCAAGTGTTTCTTTTTCGATCTCTCCTAGTTATTCCAAGCATGCACCTCTCCATGCTCCTTTGCGTTGTCTGTAACTTTCGTATTGCTCCAACTGTTAGACTCCATGTCTCTGATCCATAAGAGAGGACTGGCAATACACACTGGTTGAAGACCTTTCTTTTTAGACAAAACGGCAATTTCCCTTTCAGGATAAAACTGTTTCTTCCAAATGTACTCCAGCCAAGCCTCCAATATGCTAATACTGATATATATACTCAAAATTCTTATATTGTTAAAAAAAGGCACCTAAATATAGAACAACAAAACTACAATAGAACAACCCCATAAAAAACACCAAACAACGTAAAAAAAAGCAACAACATAAAGAAGCAAGACCAAATATGAAAAATTGAAAAGAAAAAATATTGAAAATTACCCAAGGTGCAAAACGTCGTCAGGGGGAGAATATGCAAAATTTTCAGGAATTGTAATTTAAAGAAAATTGCAAAAAATGAAAAGAGGGAATGGGCAAAATAGAAAGAATTTGGAAATCCATAGTTTTATTACAAAAATAAAAAATTTGATGTGGAGAATTTTAATATTGAGATTGTTAAAAAAATAAGAGAATTCATATGTTTTTTGAGAAATCATAATATTAGATTTCTTATTAGGGAATTTAATTATGAATTTAAAAATAGACAAGTGTATATTATTTTTTGGAATTTGATTAAATATAAACTAAATCTAGGTAAAACTTAGAATTTTTTTACAATTAATAAGAATATGCAAAGAAAGAAGGAATTCTGTACATTTACTTTTAAATATAGGTATTATGACCATATTAATTTTAAGGAAATTTTTAAAGAAAATTATTACAGCTTTCATATAAAAGATGACTTTGATATTCAAATTACATATGCATATGAGAGACCCATAAAAAGAATTATTTGCAATTATAATAGCTTTTCCAGGAATTTGAAGTTAGATAACTTAGAATGTTTATGTAACAAATTAGAATATAAGGATTTTGTGGATGTTAATCATAAAAATATTATTACGGGTAATTTGGATATCGTTAAGGATTCAAAACTTAAAGATTTGCTTAAAAAGTGGCAAATTTTAGACCTAAAAAAATTTGATTTTGATATATATATTTTAAACAATTTTACGAAGAAATTAGAAAATTTACTATGAAGATTGCATTTAAATATGGAATTCCTATTAAGAGTTTTACTGAATGGATTTACAGTATTATTAAAGAAGTTAAAGTTAGATTTCCACATTCAGAAATAAGTTTTGTAACAGGAATGATGTAGATTTTAAAATGAGAAAAGAAATTAAAGAGCTGAAAGAAGAATTTGTTATTTCAACAGTTGATAAGGCAAATAATAATTTTAGTATTACTTGTAAAAAATAATATAGAGATTTACTTATTAAAAAATATGATACGAATTATACATATAAAAGTCTTGAAGAAAGCTATGATATTAATATATTTAAGAAAAAAATTATTGCAAGCATAAGAGACTTAAAATTCCAATTGCTGAATTTAGGTCTCCGTATTTGTTGATTATAATTAAATTCCATAAATCTCCTCTGGGATTTAGATTTATTACATGCGGATCTAATGCATATAATAGAAAAGCATCTATAGAATTTCAAAACATTTTAATTAAAATTTTACGAGAAATACATCAAAAAGAAAAATCATTTATTATTTTTAATAATCTGAGGGTGTTGAAATATTTGAATGGAAACCAAAATACTATTGAAAAAATAAACACTTATTTTGAAAATTAATTTACAAGTACACCCTTAGATGATATTAGAGATATTAGGGATTATTATAACATATCCCATTCAATAAATGTTGGATCCCAAAACATTGTTTAACCCATGATTATTGGCTCATAACGCCAATCAATGTACATCGCAGGTCCAATTCTTCTAATTCAGACCAACTATGATCTGTCTAAATTTATTGATTCTTCATTTATATATTAAATGGAATGTTAAAATGCTTTGCTTTTACAACTATTGCATTTACACTATATTTACATAGATTATGATTATAGATGATTACACATAGAAATAACCTTAAAAGTCCTTTCTCTTATCATATAAATCAATATAAACTATTCCATTATCAACAAATTCAATATTTAAATCCAGAAAAGCAATTTTGTCACCAAAATTAGTTTTTTTTCAAAGAAAGACAATTTGGATAAATATTTAGAATGAGATCATCAAATTTAGGACAATTAAAGGCAATAATATCGTCTATGTATCTGAATGCATCAATTCTACAGAAGTCACTCCTAGATTCATAAAAATACAAAAAAAGATTAGCAATAGAACTGGAAAAAGAACTTCTCATAGGGCTACCCTTAATTTGAAGGGGAAAAAATTGTCTTTCTTTGGAAAAACTAATTGGGGTGACAAAATAGCTTTTCTGGATTTAAATATTGAATTTGTTTATAATGGAATAGTTGATATTGATTTATATGATAATGTTTTGCCTGATCGGCGTGTGTCTATTAACGATTTGTTATAATGAAAAGGTATACGCTTATCATTGGCTCACAAATTTTTGGTTACGAGCTATGGAAGATTTTGTTCACGACTGAAATGTATACGGTTTAAATATGAATGGTTTAGGCCACTGGGCTAGTTCGACATCTAATAAGCTAGATAGTATACAAATTTATCGTGGTTCGAAGGTCACTTAAAGTGGCAAAACCTTCTCTCTCTCTCTCTCGTCCCAAATAACCATTAGCGCACTCTTGGGACATCATAAAATATACAAATAAATATAATATAAAGATTCCAGTAAAACAAATGTGCATCAAGCCGAAGAGGTTGCAGACGTTTTGATTGTTTTACTAAAGATCGCAATAAATATTAAAATCATTTTTAATTTACTCACTGAATTGAAAATGGAAGTTTTCAGACAGCGTTATTGAACCAAAACACCCAGCTGATGGTTGTATACACATGGGAGGATTTACCATTTTACCACCCCTAGGCTACTTTTGCCGCCCCTTGGCTATTTTGCCGCCCAAAGGCTACTTTTTTGCCGCCCCTTCCTATCCGTCCAACCCCCTCACACACACACACACACACAATCAGTTGTAGGAACATAAAAATTGTTACATTCCATATACGCCAAAAACTTTTGTATTGACAATAACTTTGTTTAAAAACAAACTCATAAATTGAAACATAAACATTAAACAATATTAACTTACATTGAAGTATTATCTCTTCTTGGTATATAATAAATCAAATTCAATTTTATTGAAATAAATTTTAATTTTAGCAAAAAATAAAAGCCCATCGAACACTGGTATTTAAATGGAAAGCATGACGTCTAGCTTTCTTCTTGGCAAAACATCTGATTATATCATCAGATACCATCAGATATGGTATTGATTTTGTTATATCAGACTTAATACACAAAATTTTGCCGCCCCAGTCTATAGCCTAGTATAGCCTATTGGGAAATACGGCACTGTGTATATAGAGTAGTAACCATGAATTTATTATTCAATTAGAACGCCTTACGCAATTACCTGAGCCTGAAAATAAATTTTAAACGATTATGAATTATTACATTAACGAGTCGAACTTCGTTAATGCAAATTACTTTTAACACGAATAAATTGCTCGTCACCGTGAATATTTGCGTTAACGAGGTCAAACTGTGTCAGGTATCCACGAATATTTGGTTCCGGATATTTTGGTGATATTTTTAATATCCGGAAATTATTTATTACTGCACATGTAAAATAAATAAATACGCTTGTATCTGTCTATTATACGCATTAATTAGGTAGTAGGTACTTGTTATTACCATTAATCATGTACGTAAGTAAATATTCTGTTAGCGCAATAACACACAGTCAAACTAATTACTATTGGTACCGCTATTAGAACCTAATTGGTTCAAGCTATTCAGCTGACTATACGGGTACCCGGTTGGATAATTTTTCTTAGATTTGAGCGGGTACTCATAATTTTTAGTACGAGGTGCATCATTACTAATCGGCATAAGATACCTTGACGTCAGTGAAAATACTCTACAAACGATGATGAGTCCATAAATTGTTACCCAAAGTGGTTGCGGTCATATTTTAGAAAAAAATAATATTTTTACCACTGAATAACCCTTATATGTAATCTTTAGAAATGCATTTATTTAATCTTCATAGGCTGCCATATTGGAGAAAAAAACCAAAATGGCCGACCACGACAAGCAAAAGTGAGTCCCACAGGCATGTTCGCTTTTTATAATATCCTCCAAACGGTTAAAGATATTAGTTTCAAATAAAAACCATTAACTTTAGCATAGTCTGGGCTATAAAATGAAATATTGCATTTGGTTTTTTTATTTAGTACAGGAAAATTGGACATAACTTTTCAGCATAAAACCAAGTATTTCACCAATTTTAAGATTTTTAACGAATAAAGTAATTATATGCACAAAATGAAATTCTGAAATAAAGTAAAGTACATCTACTTAAATAACATAAAAATATTAAACTCAATGATAACACCCGTTTTCCTAATAAAAAAAATGGTCTAAGAACTGCATTTTACGAATTTCGGCTATATTTGACACACTGTACATAAAAAGGGTCATTTGGAAAAAATTTGAAAATTTTACAGAATGTACTCCTAGTACAGGTGTTACGGAGATATAAGTTCCCCTTTTGTGTTTTGGCTTCGTATAACTGCTGTAGAGCGTTAAAAATCATTAAAAAAATGGACAATCATAATAAGTTGTTTGGGGTGTTTTTACTATTATTCATATCCTTATTTATTAAATTTTAGGCATTTTCAACTGAAATAATATAATTCATAGGTGTATAGAAAGTAGCAATATCAGATATTGGTAAAAATATTCCGAATTATATTTTTTCATTCAAAATTAATAATTTATGATAAAATTATTTTATTTTTAATAATTTCCACGGAAATTAAAATTAAAAATGTGTAAAGTAGACTATATCAGAATACACATCATAATCCAAACCAAACAAGGATACAATAAAATCTATAGCGAACTAGTGATTAAAAAGTGGGTCTGTAATGCAGGATGAATTCTGTAATGATTCACAAGTACAAGCATGATTTTTCTACTGAAGCACTTGTATGATTTCTCTACTGAAACACTTGTATGATTTCTCCACCCTACTTCCTTGTAAATCAGTGTCCAACAGAGTCCAGTGAAGTGAATCAGTCTAAATTTTAATCTAGGTGGTGTTAAGCATTTTAATAAGCTATTATATGTAATTTTTAATATCTTTCTAAGAAATGGAATATGGTATTTTGAGATGTAGTGTTGGAAGAGGGTTGGGTGAAGACTGTAACAACTTGTGGTGCTTTAGTAAGTTTATAGAAATGAAATATTTTTCCTCTTATAGTGAACAGGAACAATTTCTTCTCAATATAAGGACAAGTAAGGATATTACGACTATTTGTACTTACCATGAAAAGAAGTATTTGTCAAAATATAATTTTCTGTTTGGGAAAAAATGCAGTGACCCTTTTCAGTGCCATAAAAAATGGGTGTGTACTACTTTGAGAGAAATAACTGTAGAATTATATGAGCAGTTTAAAGGCCATGAAATTCAAATAATTCCTGGTAAATCATTATACTCTAACTATTGGAAGAAAGTGCTCAACTTGAAAAGTTTTAAAGGATGTTAAATGTTAAGTCAAAAAATCAAGTCTCCAAAACCCATTTAAAAATCAGATTTTAATGGCTGAAGACATGTATAAATTTTGTGATAGAAATATTTCTGGAATAACATTCAAATTTGTGTCTACTACAGATATACTTAAAATTTAGAATTTTTTAGAAGATAGATACAATAAATCTCTTATAATTACACACACACAAGGCAATATCATTGTTTTATTCCAAAAAATAAATTTACATTAAAAGTGGGCATTATTTCTGGATCAGCAAAATTTACAGAAGAATATATTCAAAACGTTGCTATTTTATCAAATGGTGTAAAAATACAGGACTTTTTTGTCTGTTGTGTTTATGACAATAAATGGTGGTTTGGTGTAGTTGAAGATGTATCCATCATGATAGATGTTTCTTTTTTGTTCATTTCTTTCATCCAAGTGGACCAAGCACTTCTTTTAAGATGTCAAGAGATGACAAAGTTTGGGTGATCTAATAACTAGGAGAGATCGAAAAAGAAACACTTAAGTGAGAGAGAAAACTAGAGTAGAGGACATCATTGTTAAAGTAAAAGGACTGAAATGGCGATGGGCTGGGCATATCGCAAGAAGGACTGATCAACGATGGACAATGGAAATTCTGAACTGGATTCCAAGAGACCACCGAAGACCTAGAAAACGTCCTCAAACTAGATGGGTGGATGAAAGGAAAAAACAGGTTGGGGTTACGTGGAAGCGAATTGCTCAGGATAGACTTGTGTGGAAAGCATTTGGAGATACCTTCTATATATATACATCATTTTAGCCGCTGTCAATCCACTACAGGATAAAAGCCTCCTCCGCATGTTTCCAACGAAGTCGATCTTGTGCTTTTTGCTGCCACTTTGGCCCAATATATTTAATAATTTCATCGACCCATCTCATCTTTGGTCTTTTTCTTGGGCGTATAGTGTCCAGTGGGATCCATTCTAGGATGTTTTTGGTCCATCTGTTGTCAGTTCTTCTAGCAATATGGTCAGCCCACTTCCATTTCAAATTTTTTACCTTCGCAATGATATCACAAACTTTTGTTTGATCTCTTATCCAACTGCAGGTCTTTCGATCTCGTCGCGTGATACCAAGCATCTGCCGCTCCATGTTCCTTTGTACCACTCGTAACTTTTGGATACCTTTGGCAGTCAATGTCCATGTCTCACTATCATAAGTCAGAACAGGTAGGATGCATTGATCGAAAACTTTTCTCTGTAAAGAAATAGGAGCTTATATATAATAGCTACGAGCTGCGGTTAAGTAAGCATAACATACCCCTTTTTCTAACTGAAACATTACTAAACTCGTGAAAAATTGTAACACCATGAAGGAATCATGTGATTGAGCTGAAACTTTCAGGAAATGCAAATTAGGGTATGCTATTCAAATGATTAGAATTTCAGAGTCATCGTGTATGCGTGGGTTGAGCATCGCTCTCTGAACTGCTGATGGATCCGTATAAACAGTGCTGTAGCGGGGCGTGTATGGTTATCTGCTAGTGGTAAACGTTACATGAGACGCCACTATGCCTCTATAATGAAAGAGGGCGACACTTCAGCAAGTTACGGAGTTTGAACGGGGGACGAATGATCAGCCTTCGTGAAGGAGGGTTTTCTTATCGTGCAATAGCAGCTCGTATAGGGCGTAACAGCAACACAGTGATGCAAGTGGAAGCAGCGTTCAAGAGAACCAGACAATCCAGGAAATCCGGGAGTGGGATCGCCGAAAGATGAAAGGCAGCACGGGATGATAGACACCTGGTCTGCATGACGGTGATGGACCGTTTTGCTTCATCTGGATAGTTTCGCGAATGTTGCACTGCTACAGGTGTATCATTGTGTGCTTTATGAATTCGTCGGCATCTACTGCACTGTGGACTGCATGCAAGAGTTCCTTTATACAAGATTCCCCTGCCGCAAAACCATCGGTGCCTGTGGCTACAATGGGCTCATGGATATAGAGACTGGCGTGCTGATTGGCAACAAGTGATATTTTCTGATGAACCCCGCTTTAATTTGGGGTACAGTGATGGCCGCAACCGTGTTAGACGCTATACCGGTGAACGTCACCTTCTGGAGTGCATTATCCAACGTCATAGTGGACGAAACTAAGCGTTATGGTCTGGGGTGCGATTGCATATCATGGACGATCTCAGCTGCTACGAATTGTGGGTAATCTTTACAGCAACCGGTACATCAATGAAGTTCTGGACCCTGAAGTTGTTCCCTTCCTTCAAGGCATTCCGGAGCTGTATTTCAACAGGACAATGCCCGCCCATGTATTACCAGGACCGTTCAATACTTCTTTTCGCCACAACAGATACAGCTTCTTCCTTAGACTGCCTACTCGCCGGATATGTCGCCAATTGAACATGTGTGGTATTCGATCGTTGGTCGACGTCTCGCTCATGATCCTCGTCCCATAGCTACTACAGATGAACTTTGGGGTCGCATACGAGCAATCTGGAATGCTCTTCCTCAGGCACACATTCAACATATGTTTGATTCCATGCCACGTCGTATAGCATGACGTATTGCAGCGCGTGGTGGCTTCACCAAATACTGATTTTCGACATGTAGTATTGGTTTTTTTTTTGCTTTGTAATTTTAATCGTTTATTTGTATCAACACAGTTCGTTTGTACATTAAATGTCATTCAATTCGTACGAGTCCCTCTTGGTGTTACAATTTTTACAAACATGAGTATATTATTGTGTAAACGCATGGGCG
>QLNU02015312.1:0-14102 GCA_006491805.2 Dysdera silvatica | reverse complement strand
AGATGGTTGGGTGAAGACTGTAATAATTTGTGCTTTAGTAAGTTTATAGAAGTGAAATGTTTTTCCTCTTATAGTGAACAGGAACGATTTCTTCTTAATATAAGGACAAGTAAGAATATTACGACTATTTGTACTTACCATGAAAAGAAGTATTTATTAAAATATAATTTTCTGTTTGGGAAAAAATGCAGTGACCCTTTTTAGTGCCATAAAAAATGAGTGTGTACTACTTTGAGAGAAATAACTGTAGAATTATACGAGCAGTTTAAAGGGCATGAAATTCAAATAATTCCTGGTAAATCATCATGCTCTAACTGTTGGAAGAAAATGCTCAACTTGAAAAGTTTTAAAGGAAGTTAAACGTTTAGTCAAAAAATCAAGTCTCCAAAGCCCATTTGAAAATCAAATTTTAATGGCTGAAGACATGTATAAACTTTATGATAGAAATATTTCTGGAATAACATTCAAATTTGTGTCTACTACAGATATACTTCAAATTCAGAATTTTTTAGAAGATGGATATAATAAATCTCTTATAATTACACACACAAGGCAATATCATTGTTTTATCCCAAAAAATAAATTTACATTAAAAGTGGGCATTATTTCTGGATTAGCAAAATTTACAGAAGAATATATTCAAAACATTGCTATTTTATCAAATGGTGTAAAAATACAGGACTTCGTCTGTTGTGTTTATAACAATAAATGGTGGTTGGATGTAGTTGAAGATGCATCCATCAAGACAAATGGTTTTTTTGTTTATTTCTTTCATCCGAGTTGACCAACCATTTCTTTTAAGATGTCACGAGATGACAAAGTTTGGGTGATCAACTAACTAGGAGAGATCGAAAAAGAAACACTTAAGTGAGAGAGAAAACTAGAGTAGAGGACATCATTGTTAAAGTAAAAGGACTGAAATGGCGATGGGCTGGGCATAGTGCAAGAAGAACTGATCAACGATGGACAACAGAAATTCTGAACTGGATTCCAAGAGACCACCGAAGACCTAGAAAACGTCCTCAAACTAGATGGGTAGATGAAATAAGAAAACAGGTTGGGGTGACATGGAAGCGAATTGCTCAGGATAGACTTGTGTGGAAAGCATTTGGAGAGACCTTCTATATATATACATCATTTTAGCCGCTGTCAATCCACTGCAGGATGAAGGCCTCCTCCGCATGTTTCCAACGATCTAATAAAGTCGGTCTTGTGCTTTTTGCTGCCACTTTGGCCCAATATATTTAATAATTTCATCGACCCATCTCATCTTTGGTCTTTTTCTTGGGCGTATAGTGTCCAGTGGGATCCATTCTAGGATGTTTTTGGTCCATCTGTTGTCAGTTCTTCTAGCAATATGGTCAGCCCACTTCCATTTCAAATTTTTTACCTTCGCAATGATATCACAAACTTTTGTTTGATCTCTTATCCATACAGGTCTTTCAATCTCGTCGCTTTATACCAAGCATCTGCCGTTCCATGTTCCTTTGTACCACTCGTAACTTTTGGGTACCTTTTGCAACCAATGCCCATGTCTCACAACCATAGGTCAAGACAGGTAGGATGCATTGATCGAAAACTTTCCTCTTTAAAGAAATAGGGGCTTATACTTATATAATAGCTCTGTGGCTGCGGTTAAGTAAGCTAACATACCTTTTTCTAGCACTTTGAGCATTAATAAACTCGTGAAAAATTGCAACACGATGAAGGAATCACGTGATTAAGCTGAAAATTTCAGGAAATGCAAATTCGGGTATGCTATTCAAATGATTAGAATTTCAGAAGCATCAGGCATGCGTGGGCTGAGCAGCGCCCTCTGAACTGCTGATGGATCCGTATAAATAGAGGGCTGTAGCGGGGCGTGCATGGTTATCTGCTAGTGGTAAACGTTACATGAGACGTCACTATGCCTCTACGACGAAAGAGGGCGACATTTCAGCAAGTTACGGAGTTTGAACGGGGACGAATGATCGGCCTTTGTGAAGGAGGGTTTTCTTACCGTGCAATAGCAGCTCGTATAGGGCGTAACAGCAGCACAGTGATGCGAGTGTGGAAGCAGTGGGTTCAAGAGAACCAGACAACTCAGAAATCCGGGAGTGGACGCCGAAAGGTGACATCAGCACGGGATGATAGACACCTGGTCCGCATGGCGGTGACGGACCGTTTTGCTTCATCTGGACAGTTGGCAGAACGTTGGTGCACTGCTACAGGTGCATCATTGTGTGCTTCATCAATTCGTCGGCGTCTACTGCAACGTGGATTGCGTGCAAGAGTTCCTTTATATAGGATCCCTCTGACGTACAACCATCTATGCCTGCGGCTACAATGGGCTCATGGCCATAGAGACTGGCGTGCTGATTGGCAACAAGTGGTGTTTTCTGAAGAATCCTGCTTTAATTTGGGGTACAGTGATGGCCGCATCTGTGTTAGACGCTATACCGGTGAACGACACCTTCCGGAGTGCATTATCCAACGTCATAGTGGACGAATCCCCAGCGTTATGGTCTGGGGTGCAATTGCGTATCATGGACGATGTCAGCCTCTACGAATTGTTAGTAATCTTAACAGCAACCGGTACATCAATGAAGTTTTGAAGCCCAAAGTTTTTCCCTTCCTTCAAGGCATTCCCGGAGCTGTACTTCAACAGGACAATGCCCGTCCACATATTGCCAGGAATGTTCAAGACTTCTTTTCATCACAACAGATACAGCTTCTTCCTTGGCCTGCCTATTCGCCGGATATGTCGCCGATTGAACATGTGTGGGATTTCGTTGGTCGGCGTCTCGCTCGTGATCCTCGTCCCATAGCTACTACAGATGAACTTTGGGGTCGCATATAAGCAACCTGGAATGCTCTTCCTCAGGCGGACATTCAACATCTGTTTGATTCCATGCTACGTCGTATAGAATCATTTATTGCAGCGCGTAGTGGTTTCACCAAATACTGATTTTCAACATGTAATATTATTATGTTTTGCTTTGTAATTTTAATCTTTTATTTGTATGAATACAGGTCGTTTGTACAATAAATTTCATTCAATTCGGACGAGTCCTTCATGGTGTTGCAATTTTTACAAACATGAGTATATTATTGTGTAAACGCATGGGCGGAATAGAAGTCATAACCCCCCCACCCCCACACACACACACTTTGTTGGGAAAATTAGATCAGTTTTTTATAGTTCTCATATCAGAAAACGAAATTCAGCCTTTTCACCGCCTTCGATCGTATTCCTCATTTCTCCATATTAACTTAGAGATAATATTGAATATTCTATTAGGTGAATAGAGGCACGGTGAGATATAAAAATGAAGTCTGTGAAAGGTTTCTTGGCGCGACGATAGAGGTGCACAAGTGCTACTTCTGGTGTATTGGTGCGCCGCGTCACTTCTATGAAATCACAAGCGTTGTTTTTGGAATATTTTTTGTTCACTTACCAGGTTGAAATTCCATAACAAAACACTTGTTTGACTTATAAAAATGTGTGCAGTTATAGATGCGCAGTTCAGTTAAGCAGGTTTTGTAATGTTAAAAAGCCAAGAAAGTTTTTAGAGCTTAATGTTTTATACGGTTTGTGTAGCTATACGATATGTGCTTATGCGGGTTTAACTGTATTTGGGTTCTCTCTATTTTTTTTTCTTTGCTTAGCAGGTTATAGGAATTTGACGATAATACATTTCAGCGAGTAATCGGTAACAGTACATCGCGCCAGCTCCCTAAAAATAAAAAGTCCTTTGGAACACACGCGAAATATAAAAAAATAAAGAAAAAAAAAATAAAGTTTTAGAATACTGAATTTTGCATGTCTGTAAACATAAACAACATTACAAGACAAAGAACTTAAAAACAAACCTGAACTAAAGATAATGAAATATAGCAAAAAATGTTGATGCTGCTGTAAATTAATAGGTAAAAGATTTTGAAAGCTAACAATATCGAACTGATTAAACGGGATAATAAATGGCAAAAAACGTGTATAGTCAGCTGACGCAGTTATGCACAGTATGTGTAAAAATCGGTAATATAAAAATGTTAATACTTGTATTAATATACACATATAATAATTTTATTTCAAATATGAATTAGTATTTAAGAACAATCTTTTGACGTGAAGAGGCCCCCAACCGATGTCTTGGATCCATTAAAATGCTACCAGCCTTCGAGAAATTTTGTTCGCAAGGTAATGATGTTCCCATAAAGTTATATTCTCTTTTCACTAACTTGGATAGATTTCGGTAGATTAAAGAATGTGTTCCCGACCAAAAAATAACAAGGGATCTCAAAGTCCGCGACAAGTAATCATAGTTGAGATAGCCATTAATTTCACCAATTGCATTGGTGTGCAATTGATGTGGGGGTAGCTAAATAATTATTAAGTGAATTTAAACCTCAGCCAAATTAAATAAAAAAATAATAAATTAATTAAAACTATAAGTTAATCTGAACGCTACCAAAACTTTAAATGTATTTTGTGTGAATGTAAGGACAAAAATGAAATTAGAGTGAAATTTTCTTGGAGCTTTTCTATTCATAATGTTAACAAACTGGACTAAATGCAACAAGCACTGTATTTCTGGTAGCGTACCACTTACCGACGTAGCATTTGCGGACAGAATAACCGACACCATACCAAGGGAAATTTGGCGAGAATTTGTAAATTTCTAAGTAACAATGTCGTAGACGGGTGGAACTCAAAATTAAACAAGGTCAAAATTAAACAAGAGAAAACCTAACAATAATTTAGTAGTATAAATTCCAAAAACCGAATCTGAAAGAATATAAAAGAATCTGAAATAATCGCAGCTTTTGAAAATGAAAAAATTAGGAGAACCACGCGCAAAAAAAGGGAAGAAAATGTTTTTAAAAATCAATGAAAGAATTAAAAATATTATTTCAGAATTTAAAAAACGAGGACTTTAAGACGAAAAGGTGTTCAAAACCTAGAATTTTGTTATAAAATTTGAATAACTTGCAAACCAATGCAGATAGTAACCAGAGGATCCATTTTAAAATCATTCGATACGATATCGTATGCATAATTTGTATAATTTTGTATGGTTCTAATAAAATCTGCATAATAAATTAAAAAAAAATGGAATTCCTGTGTATTTATTTATAGCCAAAATAAAAATAATAATAATTTACAACTTTCTTATAACATTGAAATTTTTTTTTTTTTTTTTTTTTTTTAATTTAGAGAGCACAAGTTCTTGAACTAATTTCATATTCCCATTTAGAAAGGAGTTCGTCCAAAAAATTGTTTATTATAAACGATCGCAATTGTGAGATATAAAAATATCTCCTAATCGCGTATCACTAACATCTGCAGCGTAAAAACAAGGGAGAATTCACCAATCTAAAAAAGGCAAATTCGCTAAATTCACCAATGTCCGCATCTGACATAATGAAACCCTTCCTGACTGACTGAATTGTGCAGGGGGAGGGGGCAATTTGGGAAGGGTGGCCACCGAAGGCGGCGCAATAATCCCAAACAAGACGTTCAAACAGCGCGATGAACCCTTTCTAATCTATACTATTTCCGCATGTCCGCAAATAGCACGTAACCTGTGTGTGGGGGAGGGAGGAGGGGGTTATGATTTCTACTCTGTCTATGCACTTGCCCAGTAATATAGTTGTAACTTCCTCTTAAGGCCGCCAAATATCTCAAGCCGGCTTTGCGCTTAATACCATCCTTTCTACACGCACTGTTTTGTAATACCAATTACGAAAGGTTGGAAATAAATAAATATAATATAAAGCAGCGTTTTTCAACCTGGAGGTTATGGTGCTATGAAAAGGGGTCGCGAAATTAGCCTATAACTTTACATGTACACAATAATGAAATCATTTTATGAGAAGAAAAAACATTTATTGTAAACATTTTACTTACAGTTAAGTATACATGTAAAGAAAATAAATTAATGAGATGGTTGCGTTTGTTTTTCATTTAAAAGTTTCTCCATACGTGGATCTATATTCGAAACACCCAAACGCAAATTTTTTCAACTGATAAAAGACGATTCCGATATTCAGTTTTTACGCAACCATGGACGAAAAACCCTTTTCACAGAGGTAACACGTTTTTTCAAAAATTTATCCATTTTGCGTAAGAATCTAGTAGGAAAAAAGAAAGCAGTTATGCCGTTTGATTGCACACTAAAAAACCGAAACCTCAATTATTATTATTTTCAATAAAACTACGCTTTTAAAAATTTAAATAAAAGCACCAAACGCTCGCTTCGCATGCGAAACTAAATTGACGTTCTGCAATCCTTTACACCTCTTTTATACTGATGAGAGCACGACGTGTTCAAACGTATCTACACAGTGCGGCAAAGAATTTTTAAGACTGGGTCTGTAAAATGAAATCGAAACAAGAAATTATGATTCGTTTTGTTGTTTTATTCAAAGTAAGCCCCTCCGACTTCAATACACTTGTTACAGCGATTTAATAATGAATCGAATGCCTGTTCCAGTTCATTTTGCGGAATTAACTCCAAAGCACGCGTCGAAGCTGTTTGTATGGTTGAAATATCATCAAAATAACAACCTTTTAACTTCATTTTGTTTTGGAAATAAAGAGAAGTTGCAGGGTGCTAAATCAGGCGTATATAGTGGATGATTTAACACACAGACTTTATTTTTTTGCCAAAAAACTACGAACCATAAGTGAGGTGTGACTGGGTGCATTATCATGCAATAAATACCAACAGTCTTCATCCCGATATTCTGGACGAAAGCGACGAATTCTGGCCATCAAACGCTTCAAAACATTTAAGTAATACTCATCAGTAAGTGTTTGTCCGGTTGGAACAAATTCTTTATGAGTAATACCCTAACTATCGAAGAATGTAATGAGCATTGTTTTGATTTTTGATGGAACTTTTCTTATTTGTTTTGGCTTGTGGTGAATTTTTTTACTTCCATTCCGCACTTTGACGCTTTGTTTCAGGGTCAAACTGAAAACATCATGTTTGATCACCTGTAACAATGGTTTTTAAGAAGTTTGGATCATCTTCAGCCGCTGAAATGATGTCTCTGCAATGTTCACTTCTTCTTGCTTTTTGTTCATTGGTTAAAGTGAGTGGAACAAATTTAGCACAGACTTTTGTTTTGGCCAAATCTTCATACAGGATAGTTCGAATCGTTTCTTTGTTGATGTTTAAAGACTCTGCCATCATTCTTAGTGACGCACAGCGATTGTTTACTACGAAATCACACACTTTTTCAATAATTTCGGGTGTCCTGGATGAACTTGGTCTTCCAGTATGCTTATCATCTTCTAGCGTATCTCTTCCGTCCAAAAAACGTTTGTACCATAGAAAAACATTTGATCCACTTAAGTGAAACTCACCGTAAACTTATTTCATCAATTGGTACGTTTCCGACGCGCTTTTGCCAAGTTTTGCATTAAATTTAATTATATCCATTTGTTCCATCTCAATAATTCAACGTGAAAGAATTTTACTTCTGTAACAAACAGCCATATCGTTTGAGTTAGTTTAGTAAATCCGTCTAACTTTTGGCAATGTGTCGGCAGACGATCAAGGTTTATCATGCATGCGCGATTACGCTGATCAAGCCACTATGCACTGACATCTAGCGCCAGTCTTAAAAATTATTTGCCACTCTGTGTATATGCATGTTTAAACATGTCGTTCTCACAGCGAGTATTATACAAGTAGACTAAATTAAAAGGAGCACGTACACATTAAGATGGAACCTGTAAATTGCTCATGTTTGTATACTTTATACAAGCATGTTCATACCAGTCGCTATCAACGCAGCTAAATAGTTTAAACTAGGTTTCATTGAGCTGAGGGTATCGAAATATTCATTACACATTTTTTTTTGGGGGGCTGGGTTAAAAAGGTTGAGAAACGCGACGTAAAGTCCTTTCATCTTCACCTCTATCAATCTCCTTAGTTAACCGCAGTGTAATATACTTGGGAATCTTGTTTGGGGATTTCAAAACTTGGTGGTGAATTGGGGGGAGTGCGGAGCCAGAATAATGCTGTTAGAGTTCCTCGTTCTGGAATACAAATTCAGTGATAGGGTTTCTTTAGCCACCACAAGTAACTAACCAGGGATGCAATGTTTTGAGCTGCTTTACACCTTTAACGGCTGGTCTGGTATCTTTGTCTGACTGTTTATTTTGTCTTTTTGGCAGATTATTTAACTTCATTACTTTTGGAAGTGGTTCACTACATTCCTCTGTACTACTCTTGCTTGTAAGAAACATGGGAGTGACTTTATTAGTGTTATCAACAATAACATTTATGGCCATGCTTATTTCAACCTGATCATTCATTTGGTCCTCTAATACTCTCTGTTTTTATCCTACCACAGTTCAGACACTGTACTTATAGTACTCATACTTGGCCACTAGAACTTGTTTAGGAGCACAAAACAATAAAAATGCGAACGGCACAAACTTTAAAGAAAAAATAAAACTAGAATCAGCAAAAAACCAATAGGAGGGTCAGGAATAGAGATAAAACAAAATATAAGTTCGTAGTTCAACGATCACCTGTCGAAATACGATGTTTATTTACTCGCTAACCGGGTTACGGTAAATGCTTGCTTTTAACTTCCCCAAACAAATTAATAGTGGCCAGCGTACCTGCATTTTGGCTTCATAAAACAGGGACGTTAAACAAGCTTGGTTCTGAGCCAAAAACAAGCAATAACTGATATTGGTGACGCTGGAAACAATTATTTAGAATTGAACTTAAAAAAAAAAAAAGGACTAAAAATTTAATCTAATTTACGATCTTTGGGGGGTAAAATTGACTTTTTGGGGGTAAAATTGACTTTGGGGTGTTTTAACTCTCCCTAAACAGGCCTGGATATCACACTGGTTGACCGTCACAGATAGGCGAACACCAGAGAGATGAACGATTTACGAAAGGCGGTCTTCTTAAAAAGGTAAACAACCAGATGTGACTAATTTAATCTCTAATTTATTTCACTGGGACGGTATTGAAATTTTCCATCTTAGCTGACACATATGTTGTAGTATTCGATGCTACAACTTAAAATTAACGAACTGGGCCCTGCGGTGGCGCAGTGTGGTAACGCGTTCTCCTATTGCGCGGCTAATCCGGGTTCGACTCCCAGCAGTGCAAAAAGAACGCTTACTCAGAGATCTCATAAAGATCGCACTGCTCACTGTAGTCCGGGGTTTGGTTCCCTAGGCCTTAAGAGGTTCGGATTCCTCGGAAAACAGTAGGTCCCGGCGCAGCATGACCACTGTAGTCTTTGAGCCGTAAAACCAAAAAACAAACTGGATTTGTATACATTTCCCTCGAAGATTGGTGCTAGATACCTCTCTTCCTTTTCCAATTAACAAAAACATCTGCTTGTGTGATTATTCACTTAAATCCTTCGCAGTTTCCTGAAATTGTTGAATTCTTCTACCATAGTTCAAAGATCAGAAGTGGACTGGAAAACCAAAGGCCACGTGGGGCTCATTTCCATGACCACAAGTTACGCTATCCAATGCCTACTTGACACTATAATCGGTCATAACCATCCAAAAGTTGACAACACAAATCCATGATTTTCGTTACTTGTCACCAGACCAAACCCCTTCATTAACGACGACGGAGTCATTATCACCGGACCCAAAACACATGTAAATCCACCTCTATGCGCATGCGCAAAAACTTTCACCCAATAGCGGCACTGTATTCTCCAATAACTCATCCCACCGAACTTAGAACAAAACCATGGAGCACGAAGGAACGTCTGTGTTTGAGACTTCATCCTGAGTCTAGGTAATCGCACACTATTGCATGTCCCATAAGCAGTATTGAGTTTTTATTTTCTTAGCTCGTCAAAATGACTAAGAACTTAGCATATGTAGAGCGGTAAATTGTCCCTGTTTCGTGAAGGAGCCGATTGGAATTCCTCCTTTCCATGCGTTTTTATTTTTTTTTTATGCATTTTCCGGTTTACGGACATGTTCAGTTTTGTAATAATTTACATATTGTTATGTTTATATTTACTTAACCGCAGCTCACAGGTATTATATATATATAGCATATAACTCGTGAGCTCGTTTTGCTCTGTATTATTTTGAACAGAAGGCTTGGATTCTTGTCTCTACGTTTACGGGTCGAATAACTTTACGTAGTGCCGAAACCCGTATTCTATAATGGAAGCAGTTAACGAAGAGATGCAGAAAGAGGGTGTGCCTCTACGTCAAGGTAGACCTAATGATCACTTGAACGTACGACTACCGCCTCCATTAGGACAAGATTCACTGGATCTTCCGAAGAACTCGAATGCATGGCTACAAAGCTTTCAGTGGTATGCGACGTTAATAGGTTTGGAAACCAAGCCACCATCAGTTCAAGTATAGGTCATGAAGCAGTGAGTATATACAGTATAATACATTTCCAAGTAAATCGAAGTCGTCGTTGTCAAGGTTAATAAATGCGTTTAATGAGTACTTTACGCCGAAAGTCAATGTAACCTACGAAAGATTCCTTTTTAATAAGATAGTGCAAGCTGAAGGAGTTACATTCGGTGACTTTGTAACAGCATTACTCAGTAAAAGTAAACCGTGCGAATTTGACGCAATGCACGACAGCATGGTAAGAGACAGGATAGTAATAGGTGTGCACAATGATGTTGATCGAGAGAAGTTGTTAGCAGTAGATAACCTTACGTCAGATAAAGCGATCCAAATCTGTAAGGTTAGCGAAATTGCTAGATCCCAAATTAGTAGTATGAAAAATTAACTCAAGATAGAAGCAATAAAAGGGTATAAAAATAAACCCAACCCACAATCGATAGACCAAAGGTGGAGCAAAATAAACCAGGAAGGAACAAGTTCGATAAGAGTAATAAACCCCAAAGAACTTATAGATGCGGCAGCACTAAAATATATATATATATAAAAAAACACACGAATGCCCAGCATTTAATAAAGAGCGTTATTGCGGGTCATGGTTTTAATCACTTTACGAAATTTTATAAAACTAAGACTCGAACAAACGACTGTAGAAGCAAAACTTAAAGTCAAGGTACTGGAGTAGAAAACGCATCCTTAAAATTTTCGATAAACGAGTTGAATAGAGTAAACAATGAAAAATCAAATATAGACTGGTTCGAAAAGTTGAAATGCAACAATGGCCTAGTAATAAATTTTAAACTAGATACGAGAGCGCAATGTAATGTGCTTCCAATTGATCTTTTAAATAAAGAAAGATTAAAAGTAATGTCATCGAATGTAAAATCATTGTTGTCGTTTTCGAATCTCAAAATGACGTACAAAAACCAACCTCTCCATGCGGCGTGCATTGTTTCAAATTACCGAGCTTAGGGTTATCGAATGGGTAGATAATAAATACACAATAAGTAAAATATCGCATTTTCGAACTATTAAAGCTTTATATTTTTAATTCGGAGTTTTGCTGAAACACCACCAAACAGGGACTAATTATTTTTCGTTTTGCCGAAAGATTTGAAGGTTAATATTTGAAAATTTTGCGTTTTATTGGAAAATTGCTGAAACACTATCAAGCCATTTTCGATAACCTGTCTTAAAACACGCAGATCATTAATATCCATCCACAGAATCATGATATATCAAGGTCTGTAATAAGGCTATTTTCGGATTTGGTGGTGGGGGGGGGGGGGGTATCTCCGAAATACAGGGCCGTTCTGAAAAAAGCTTGGATATGGCTCTAATAATTCTGACACCTTTTGAATGCGCCTACTTTGGTTTCAATCCCCATCGGGCTCGTTGGGGGTTTCCCGCGTTAGTATAATTGATATATTTATTAAAGGTAACTGATTTTCAGTTTTGATATTGAATTATATGCTATGTAAACCTATATAATGATACATTTAATTTCCCCGAGTTTTAGAGCTAGCAGCAACGTAAAATTTTAGCAGCGAAATGTTGAGCATGTAAATTTTTTGCTTGGGCATCTAGTTTTTTCTACAACATGCCCGACAGGGAATGTAGAAATTTTCAGATTTATCTAACCCTGATTCATGGATATGAATTAACCGGCTGTTTTGTTTTTACTGTCTCCTGTTTGCAAAACGAAGTGGTGATTTCAGTTGGGTGAAGTACAGTGTGGCTGATTTGTCACATATAACTCCAAAACTAAATTAGCATGAATACTCGCAGTCACATTTAAACTCCATATTACAGTTCTGTTTACTTGAAAAGGTTGATATTCGCAAACAGCTTGACAGTATTTTTTTTTTTTTTAGTTGCATAGTAAGTTTATTTAATCTTATGCCAACAAAACACAATATATTGTAATCCATACATTGGTTGACCTGTAAAAATTCCTTTTCATAATTTATGTATTGTAAACCCAGGGCCATAACTAGAGGGGGAGGGCAAGCAGAGCATGTATCCCAGGTACTATGCCATGGAACGTTGGTAGGGAGGCCAGTGGAGGGGTTGGAGCCAGAATCTTAGTTTGCCCAGGGAATGAAGATACTAGCTGTGAACAGGTAAACCCTCATTTGAATAATCCACTGCTCAAAACACAAAAATCAAGAACTTTTGCCTTTTTTCAATAATCTTTATTGAACATAAACCACATTTCAAAAAACATTTAAAGAATTTGTAACGACCGTTCAGTAAGAACATACATAAAGACAACTCACCTTATGAATGATAATTACATGCAGTTCTTTGGAATGATAATTACACACAGTTCTTTTCAATGTAATTGCATTTTTAATGACTACAACATATATGATAACACATTTTACGAGAAGCACTTTACATCATGCAACAAAAATTTTCAACCAGAAAATTGAAAAATATGAAAAAAAAAAAAAATAAGAAACTTTCGAGTGTTCAGAAAGATTACAGGTTTCGTACACATAAATGAAGCTATATCATTTGAGGAACAGATGAATACACCGACGAGCCAAAACTTTAAAACCATGTATGTGTTATGCAGATGAAGTTGTCTGCAGTACCAATCAAATGGAAGGGGTGGGTTTTAGGTTGGTATATAAAAATATGGGACTGTGTTCTGTCGATCAGTAGTTTTTATCTCTGCAAGGTGGGTAAAGATAAGGATTTATCGGACTTTGACAAAGGACATATTATGATGGCAAGACGATTGGGAAAGAACATTTCAGGAACTACATGTCTAGTCAGCTCTTCACGATATGCAGTAGTCAGTATGTAACAGAGATGGTTGCAAATAGGTGAAACATCTAGCTGAAGACAAGGTGTTGGCTGACCAAGGGTCATTGATGACAGAGGGGAGCGGAGAGAGACTTCATCGGCATGTTCGCATGGACAGACATGCTACCGTGAGGGAAATTAACAAGGAATTTAATAGTGGTGATGCAAGGAATGTGTCAAAACACACTGTTCGCTATTGTCTATGGGACTACGAAGTCATCGCTCCATTCGTGTGCCTATGCTCACTACGATTCATCGCCATAAACGCATGCTGTGGACATGTAGCCATGCCCATTGGACATCAGAAGAGTGGAGGAGGGTCACATGGACAGATGAACCATGTTTTTGTTTACATCATGTGGATGGACATGTTCGTGTGCAATGTTTAATGGGGAAAACACTCTTACCTAGCTGTGCTGCTGGAAGGAAGCAAGGTGATGAAGGGAGTGTTATGGTGTGGTTGAGTTTTCCATGGAATGAGCTTGGTTCCATTGTTACTGTTCAAGGCAATCTCAATGCTTCCACGTACTTGAACATCCTGGGAGACTAGTTACACCCCTTCATGTCCACTGTCTCTCCAGATGGTAATGGCATCGTACAACAGGGTAATGCTCCCTGTCACAAAGCTTGTACAGTTCTGGAATGGTTCGAGGAACATGAGAATGGGTTTTCTTTATTGCCATAATCCCCAAATTCTTCAGACATGAATCCTATTGAGCACCTATGCTTTCACTTAGAACAGCGCATCTGAGCATTAACATCACAACAATGGAATTTACAAGAATTTGGCCAACTTCTGTTGCAATTATGGTGTAACATCCCACGAGCAACCGATCAACATCTAGTTGAAGGCATGCCACACCACATCCAGGCTCTTTTACGTTGGCTTTACATTAACAAACTAGAGCTAAATGTTGCCAAATCTAAC
>QLNU02015311.1:57665-80483 GCA_006491805.2 Dysdera silvatica | reverse complement strand
GGTTTGTACAGTCCTTAAAAGTCCTTAATTTTTTAGGAAACAATTTTTGGTCCTTAAAAGTCCTTAATTTTGTTCTCCTATTTCTCAACATTGCTTTGAAGTAGGTTTTAGTTTCAATTTTTATTAATGCTATTTCTCTAACAGTATGAATCAATGTAAAGAACAAACACAAAATTCACACCATGCAGGTTGTTATATGCCTTTTGCGAACAATAAGAACATGCATAAAGGAGAATTTCCACTGAGAATATGCATAGAGAACTCCCCCTAGAAACTTGCTTGAACATTTCTTCAGAACTAGAATGACCAGTGCAATTCACCCCCTCCCTCTCCGAAACCTAGATTTAAACCTTAAATATATCCAAGTGTGAGGCGCCTTATGCACAGTGGCGATCGTTTGGCGCTGCTCCTGCTGCACTGTATATTTTGTGATTAGAAATTTCCGTTGTGAGAAGTTTTACTTCGTACTGTGTGTGTATATAGTGTTGCTCCCAGCCATTTTTAGAAGAGTGAATTGTCTTACCAGGTCTTCAAAGTTATGCTAGCCACCCAAGAAAATATTTCAATACATAATAAATCACGAAGGAAGGGGGGCATTCATGATAATCTTATGTGCATTATTATAAAATAACGATATTTTTTAAATGATTTTTAGTTGATAAAATCTTTTATTTTTCCGCTGTTTGGTAAGGTGGCTGTGTTTCAAGGAATTTTTCATAATTTTGAGTTAAAGCAAAATAAATGGTGCTTTCCTGAGGAGGGCGGATTGACAGAATTCTCCAGTAGAGATTGACTACAATTTAAAAAATAATAAAAAAACAAAATCACCTCTTAGAATTTTGTGCCCCTTTATAATAAATCTGGGCCTTTCTCCCCATCATAGCGTGGATGGTAAAAATATTTTGTTCGGTTCAGAGCTGTAGTTAGATGCTTCTTTAGAGGGGGGGTGGGCTTAGAATTCTTTAATGTTTCGATATATTTTATTAACATATTTAGCAATACTATCTGAACAGACTAAAAATTTAACACTGAATAAATTCCTTAACAAATTTTGTATTCAGTAAATGTTGGGTGGTGCAGTGGTAACATATTCACTAAGTGTTCCGTTATACCAGGTTTGATTCCCAATGGTACCCTTCCCCCCCCTCCCCTGAAAAAAATATCCTCAAACTCCTCACTGCAGTCCGAGGCTGGTTGCTTAGGCCTTAGGAGGTTTTGAATCTTCAAAAACCTGTAGATCCCGATGCAGCATGATCTTTTGTCCTTGCATTGTTAAACTTGCAAATAAGCATGAGCCAACAATTGATATTGTGGTCTGCTAGAGAACAAAGACTGCTAGTCTGCTAGAGAACAAGGCAGAACTCTCAAAAAGGAAGAAAAGAAAAAGATAGGTTCCTTAGTGACATTTCATCATTTTTTTTTAAAGACAGCCTATTTTCTGAAATTCTGGAACTGGGGCCACACCGTTTGTAGCAGCGATCTGTTCTGCAGATTGAGAGAGATTGAATTCGGTGGCGGTGCTGTCTCTAATGGCATTTTTCTTAACTTTTTGTTTTTATGTGGTTTCACGATGAAGAGGCCATATGTTTAACCAACTGTCATATCTTGAACGAGTGGAATGAAAAAAGCGCATACACAGTACCCATTTACCGAATTTTGCCAAACTTTTTTAAAAAAACTGGATCATCTCAAAATCTGCAGTTAGCATTGTGCTGTCTTCGACGTTCAATTCTGTCGATCGAAGGAAATTTCAGTTATAAATATGTATTAAATTAGAATTTATTATAAATATGAAATCCATTAACTTTTAATTATCAACCTTATTTGCTTTTTATTATACTGTTCTGTTTAAGGCTAACTACTCGATCACTTTTAAGGAATTACTTTTCATTCTTCACGACTCCTGTTTCATAATTGTTAATTTTGAGATTATGTTTAACTATATAATACATTCTAACATCTATTTTATTCTTAAAATGGTATTATAAGTGCAAAATCACAGTTACCAATTACTAGGTACATATATGCAGTATCGCTTTCAAGTTTAGGGAAGTTGGTAATCATGTATTGGAGAAATGCGCATTTTTGAAATTATGCACTGAAAGGACAAAGCATTATACACACCTGTTTTATACAGTGTTGTTTACCTTTTGCATGAATAACAGCAGCAATATGCCTGGGAAGGGATTTAATGAGGTGCTGAAAGCGAGATGGTGGTATTGTCGCCCAGCAATTCTGTAATTTCCATCTTAAATCCGTCACAGAGCATGGTGATGAGTCCAAAGCTTGAAGAGATCATTGTAGCTCATCCCATAGATGTTCAAGAGGATTCATGTCTGGGGACCTTGGAGGCCAGGTGAGTGTTCCAGCTTCACTGCTATGCTCATAGAACCACTCATGTACAATGTTTGACCGATGGGATGGTGCATTATCTGCTTGAAAGAGTGCATTGTTCTGCAGAAACAACATGCCAGAAAGGGATGATGATGATCCAACAGCAGTTCAATGTAGCTAGTTTTTCAGGGTTCCATCCAGTATGGTGAGTGGACCCAGTGAGGACCATATAAATGTGTCCCAAGCAGTTACCACCACCACCGGCCTGTACAACACCCGTCTGACACGAGGGATGTTGTGCTGTGTGTGGTTGATGCCATACACTGGCTCTGCCATCTGCCTGTTGCAGCTGGAACCGTGATTCATTGGAATAAATGACACACTTCCAGTCATCTACCATTCAGTGGCTGTGCGTTTTGGCAAATTGCAGCCGCAGCAATTTGTATCTTGCCATTAGCAGTGGAACCCGAGATTGCCATTGACTGTTATAGTCGAGTTGCACCAGGCGCCGATGAACAGTTCTTGTGCAAACACTGGATGAAGCACCTGCATTAGAATCTGTCATAAGATTGCATTTCTTCCTGTCGATATAATAAGACTGAATTTTCTAGCACCTCTCACATCAGTTACTGGTGTACAGCCACATTTTGTACAATTCACACTGGTTTTTCTACTTTTGAAGTACTGTTGGTACACTTGTGTCACAGTACTACATGATATGCTCAGCAGTTCGGCGGTTGCTGATACCGAACTTTCGTTGACTTGCCCATAGATACCCTGATATTTATACAGCATTATACTGATGTCAGCTGACTGCTCGCAGGTTGTTGATTCCCGTTGTGCTCATTTACATGGTCGCATCTCATGTGTGTATAATAATTTGTCTTTTCAGTGTATTATAGCAGCCAACAGAGAGTCATGAAAACCGAAAATTCTCATGGTTTCTTATTGCTATGAGTGCATAATATTTGAAGGGTGTATTTTGTTAGCATGCATTTAGATTATTGATATAACATGTCAAGTTTGTTATGGACTTCTATTGTACTGTCTAATAGTGTTGTCAAAAAGTGACACTTTTAAAAGTTGATGTAAAATTCAGAAAAATTATGAATGAACCTGATGTTTATTTTTAATTGTGTTATTCTATATTAAGCCACTTCCTGACTGACTTAAGAGTTGCATTTTGATACTTTTTGCATGTCAGAATTTCTTTAAATAAGTAGCAAGCAGTTTAGTATTAGTAATTTAGAAAACGTTTATGCTGGATAGGAGGGGTGGGGAGAAACCCTCGGTGGACATATAAGTACAATTATTAAATTTTAAGCTTGCATGCAGGAAAAATTAGGGATGACTAGATTAACTAGTGCAAACACTTTATGGTCAAAGTTGAAGAAATGCAAGGTCGATGCGTTCTTATTATGAATTTGGTTTAGGGTTCACCATATTTATCTTTAATATCTTGATAAATACTTGTTTTTTTCTTGAATGGCCATTTGTCTTGAGCTCTGCGGTGGCAGAATGGTAACATATTTATTTAGCATGCCATTAATCCCAATCAACACTCAACAGTTAAAAAAAAAAAAAAAAACACCACTTGCCCCAGACAGACTCACTGCAATCCAAGGATTGATTCTCTAGGGCTTAAAAAGGTTTGGATTCCTCGGCGAAATTTTAGACCATGTTTTAGATCATTTTTGGTGCCTAACCTTTCAACTTTCATTGCTTATATAGTTCAAATTCTGACTACTCAATCTCCCCACCCTCTTTATTCTTTCTACCAATCTCACCGACACAGGTTACATACAATCTTACGTTTTTCTCATTAGGGATAAACCCATGGTCTGCGTTCTTGTGGGTTGTGGCCAACTATATCCTCCATTCTAGCATTCTACTATCGTCTTAACATAACCTTTTCTTCCTATAAAGAATTTGTTTACAAATAGTTTACACTTTGTGATATTATTTGGCTTTACTTTCATTTCTGATTTTTAAATTTGCTATTACATGGCTCCCACGGTCCTTGAAAGTCCTTGAATTTTTTTGCCAAGTCAGGGCCCTTGAAAAGTACTTGAAAACTGCCAAAAATGTGGTTGGTCCTTGAAAAGTTCTTGAATGTTTCCCAAAACCTTTTTTCAAGTTTTGGCAAAAAAAAAGAGGGTATTTCCCTGATTGACAATGTAAGGTTCTTAAAAAATTATATGGTTCTTGAAAAGTCCTTGAATTTCATCAGGACAAAAGAGTGGGAACCATGTATTAATTTTTGCTCACGAATACAACTCGAAGTGAAATCAGTAGTAAAGTTTCTTACAAGTGTCTCAGGACAGGAGGGAAATTTCTATTCTACTACGTTCTGTGCATGTGCTTTGACTTTGCAAATGCAAGCATGTTGCTTAGTTAATAATAACTAAGGCCCTGAATTTTTATGCATAAAATTTAGCCCAAATAATATGCAAATATGCTCCAAATTATTACAAGATATGCAAAAATATGCAAGTGCATAGAAATTTGGACCCTACTCATAAGCGATGTTTCGAAATGTATAAAATAACAATTTATTGAAACAGTGCAAATGCTCTTGAAATTATTACATAACATATATACTGAAATGCATAAAAAATATCACTTTGTTACGTCCTCGAATATGATTATGCACAAAATTAACACAAAATACACACCACAATGTATGAAATACATACGGAGATATGTGTAAAATATGGCATCATAAGCCTAGGCGTGGGCCCACGGACGTCACCCGGGGTGTAATTTTCTTGGGGGGCGGGGGAAGGCCTTGAAAAATGGCAATTTTTACCTCACGTTTTTAATATATTTGGTTTTTAATCGAAATATGGAGAGCAAATATGGTCCTCTCTTGCTTATACCTGCCAGCTAAGATTGTAGCCAAGATTTAATTCCGGAGGTGGTGCAAAAATTTTTACAGCATGTATCGATACAATCACAGCATGCAAGGCCGTAGCCAAGTCCCATTAAAAACTTAGCTTTGTGGGTGGGGACCGGTCCTTAAGATCCATCCCTAGATGCGGGGATGCTGCCAGCGCTAGTGGCGTGGGCTGGAAAATATTACACTTGGTTTCGACTTTGAAAGTATTATACATATTGAGAAATATCACCACACAAATATGCAGACGCCTAAAATTATTTTTTTCTAACTTTAATATTATCTTATTATATCATTTATAATGAAAACATATTCTGTAGCATTTTTCCCATTTTTATTTAAAATTTAAAAAGAAAAAGAAAAAAGGGCATTTTTTAAAGAAAAGAAAAACATCGAATTAATCTAATTGGTTGAAGAATTACAAGCGGATTAGAAAAATACACACTTTTTGAAAATTTGATGCACACTTTGCAGAAATATGCCAAAATATTCAAAATATGCTGACAAAGGCGAAATATGCAAAAACATGCATAGAAATCCGGGCCCTAGTAATAACGAAACACACTATAAATTAGCTGGATCTGGCTATTTTTTTTATAAAAATGAACAGCTATAGGATTATCATGTAAAAAAAGTAAAAAATTCGGAATATGTATAATTCTATAAAGCATTTGCTGGAACCATAGAATACCATCATTAAATAGAAATTATCGTTAATTAGGATTACGTTATTGAGACAGCTTACTGTATATCCAGTAAAACCTCCATATGATAAACTTCTATATAGCGAAGTTTTGGTAAATCCCCATGGTCATTACACATGAAAGTGTTTCTATATAACGAAATTTTTAACGACCAAAACAGAAAATCGAGTGGTCACGACAGCAATATTAGGTTCCCTAATACCGTGGGAATACAATACTCACAGTTAAAAAACTTCTATTTTTAAATGGTTGAATGTTATTTATGAGAAACAGTCGTTAACTGAAAAATGAAATTTTAATTGTGGTATGAAATTACCCTGCCCTGGTTCATGAATACATCGTTTCCGCATAGCAAATTTTCTATATAACGAAATTTTTTCATGGAACTGTCCATTTCGTTATATGGAGGTTCTACTGTATTTTTAAACCAAAGCATTATAACTATTTGTATGTTTAAATGGGGGTAATTAAGCATTCTGTTAGGTACTAAAATAGTTATCAGGGATATATTAAAAGCTTTTAAGCAGCAAAATCCACATAATATAAATCCATTTTTAAACTATTTTTTTTTCCTACAAAGTTTTAATCGTTATTTCTAATTTTATTCCAAAATTACAAATTACTTTCTGTAAAGCATAGGGTGTCCATAATTAAAGTTCCCATATTCAGAGCTACCTACATCCATAACTATTCATCAGAAAATTCTGAAACTTTGGGTATCCTTTAATGAAGGGATGGGAAAGACATTTGGTGGGGGAAAATATGTTAACTCCAAATATCAGTGTATACTGGTCGTACATACTGTAAAACAACCCGAAGCACATACAAAATTTTGCAACATTGTCGCTGAGCAATTTTTGTACTATCAAAGGTTTAAATATTCGATAAAAAATTGTTTTCAGTGTCGTCGCCACTCAAAATGACTGAGTTTACAAGATTGTGCTTTGTCATTAAAACTTTTTTATTGAAATGGTGATTCCACAGCAACAGCTTTGCAAAAATTTCAGAGTTTGAAGGTGTTTCAAAAAAGCCCAATCACTTTAAGGGACTCAAAAATGATAATGAAATTTGAAGCATTATGATCATTGGCTGTTTGTCCTGAAAGAGGAAGAAAATCCTGTCTTCAGAGGTTGTAGGGAAGGTTGTGGTTCAAGTGGAAGAGGGTGGAGCTTCAAACTTTATGGGCAACACTAGTATTCTTCATGTCGCAGAAGCATCGGATAGGCTATCTTCTGCTGTCTATAAGACCTTTCAGAATATCTTAGCTGTAGTATTTGTACAAAATTTCACTTAAATTAATTGAAAAAGGACAACAAATTAACGCAGTTTAAGTTAATCGTTTACAGACTGTTTCAATAGCCCTGGGCTATTTTCGTCAAAACGGTCGACGATATGCACACATAGTGTAATGACGAATACGTGTTATTTACATTGTGTGTATATCGTCGTCCGTTCTGACGAAAATATCCACGGGCTGTTGAAACAGTTTGTAGACGATTTAACTTTATTAAACTGTGTTAATTTGTTGTCCTTTTCAATTAATTTAATAACATGCAGTGTTGTCAAATTATTTCAAACTTTCACTTGTTCAGCAGTTGCTTCTACATGATTTTGATGCATGATTAACGTTCTTACTCCAGTTTCTTGCTTGTTGTGAGGTTGATTTTGAATGGCCTTGGAACATCTTCTGGTCAGAGGAAACACATTTTTATTTAGACAGCTCAGTGGATCCTCACAACTGACAACAATTTGGGATTCAGAAAATTCCTGCTCATCCCAGATGTTTCGTTGCATTCTCCAAAAAGTAACGATATAGTGGGGATGTATAATTTATTTTGGGGTTGTACTTTTTCGAGGAGTTCACTTTGTTAGGTCGAGTGACGTGTTCTATCACCAGACAGAAATATGCATAGCTGTTAGAGAATTTAATTGTTCTGACTCTGCAAGCTCATTAATGCTTTGGACAAACATTCGTTGTGTAAGACAGAGCTCTTCCACACATTACGCATTGTGTTAAAGATGTTCTTAAGAAACATTTTCCAGAAGAAAGGGTCATAAGTCGCCACTTATGTAAAGTCTGGCTTACTCAATCTCCTGACTTGAATTCATGTAATTTTTGGCTGTATGTGTGTGATAGAATATTTGAAAGATCTGATCAGCTGTGACAATGTGAAAGTCTTGGTTGATCTTAAAAACAGGATTTTGAGGCACTTCGCTTAACTGTTGAACATCCCATTTTGAGATTTCAGAGGGTTAACAATGGTGTCCATTTCAAACAAGATTTGCTCTGATATTACAAGTCAATAATGTAGCTAAATGTGTAATTGATTAATAAAATATAAATACACCCTCTATTAGTGACATTTGTAGCCAAAAAATTTTCATCGAGTGTCTTTCTCATCTCTTTGTTAAGGGATACCTAAAATTTCATAATTTTTTTATGAATAGTTATGACTATAGGCAGCTCTGAATAGGGGGAACTCTAATTATGGTCACCTTTTATTTGTTTTAATTAAAAAACATCAGTTTTTATGAGATATTCAAAGCTCCAAGGAATAGCAAAAAAAAAAATTGCAAATTTGGGGGGGTGGGGGACCTTTTTATACATACACTTAATTCATCCTTTTCTTGAAAATAAGCAGAGGTTGTTTTTCATAACAGTCATTACAATGAGGACATTCAAAAGCTTGAGTTGCAGCAAATGATTCCCCACCATGTTCCTTACATTTATGGGATTTGAAACAGAAAAATCGATCAGATTGTAGACTTCATAGGTGAAACCAACTTGTGCATTTCTGGAGGATGCACAGTTTTAACATGTTTCAAACTGTCAGGCCTAGAGTACATGTTCTCACATGTTTTACAGCTCAGACTGATGTTTCCAGGTTTAGTAATAGAATTTGCCACCATTATCACACTTTCTCTCTTGATTCTGCAGAATTTTTTTTTGGGAAGTTGCGATATGGTTTTTCCAATTCTCATTTGTTAGCCAAGTAAATATTATTAGATGGAAATACTAGTAGGAGTTTTGCAAAGTCTATGCACATGCGCAGAACGGGATGGAACAAAAATTTCCTCCTGTCCAGTGATGCTAGTAAGCTTTTTTGGCAAAATGTCCACATGTGCATAATATTTTAAGGTGCGATCATGTGTAAACGATCAAACATGAATTTATAACTGGGCATGGGCAATTGCCTAAACTGCTAAATTTTTAGAAGGGCAAAAATTCAAAAGGCAGCAGATTTTTTGAAACTTGCAATCTATCATAGAATTTCATTGATTTCCACACTTGCTGGAAAATGTCCAACCCCAAAATCAAATTTTTTTGTCATATAATTTTTTTTCATAGTATAATACACATAAGGTAATTAGACACCCCCTCTAATTCTCCACGATTTTCACTTGTATCTGAGAGGAACAGATTTTTTTTTATCATAACCCCTACATACTTTTGTCACATTTGGCAGAGAGTAGCTTGGATTATTATATGGGCAAGTGCTTTTACATCTCTGATATAGCATTCTGGTTTGTGCTCACTGTTAATTTTAAATGCATTGATCCTTTATATGTTTTTTTATACACACCCTGTGCTTTAAAATAGTATTCACTGCTGAAATAGTGAGACTAAATTCATGTGCAGTAGATGACAAATTTTGTCCTACTTCATACTGCATTTTCATTTCTAAATCAATTTTGTTTCATTTCCTAGCACTGCCACTGCTTGCACTTTCCTTTTGATCACTTTCCCTTCATCACTCTAATAAGTAAATCAGAATAACAAGAATACACTGATGAGATGACCGATGTGAGGTTAAAAAGGACACTGATGGCACAACTTCAGGCTTCCTATCTGAAACAATAGTAAAGTAAGCATTCATTTGACTGATTCATTAGCCCTACAGTGGTGTAAAGGTAACACATTCATTTGTGAAGCTGGGTTTTGATTTCAAACATGCTGTAGAACACACATTGTTTTTCATGTTCACTATAGTCTTGAGATTGGTTCTCTTGGCAGTAGAGGTTTGGATTCCCTGGAAGACTAGATCTGGGCCCATGACATTAGCTGTCCTTGTTCTGTGAAATATAAACAAAATACAAATTCATTGTCAGTGCCAACTCCAGATGACAGCCATTCGTTTTGGGTAATTATGATGTAGGAGTAAGAGCATCATACAAAGCTTATTCAGCATTTTATTTAAAACAGATAAACTGTAATGGAGATTGGGGAGAATTGATCTCTTTTTGTAGTTTTTAATTTTTATCGTGATAAAACGTTTTTTAAATGTTTTGTTTGAATTATTATAAATTGCACAACTGTATTCTTTGATCTAACATTTATTTTATTTTTATAAATGAAGTCTTAAATTTTATGTAATTTTTTTCGACAATGGGGAAAAAGAATGCAGCATCCCAAATATGGGGACACTTGATCCTCCACCAGTGGAGACTTGATCCTTGAAACAAATACATTTAAAAAATTCAAAGCAAACAGAAATCAAATTTGCATTTTCATGTCAAATGAAACATTAGAAACAGTACTACATTTACTGCAAATAAAAAGACCCAGCTTATGTTGTATTTAAAAAAAAAAACTAGTGAATATTTTCAAAACATAAAAAGTCAAACATGAATGTCAAAGCTGTTGCTGTTCAGAGTGTTTCACCTAATATAGTAGATTTGGGCAACTTTTTAATACAATCTTCTTTATCAACAATGCTTTTGTCAACTTTTTCAGGATATATAAACTGATTACTACTTGATCCTTTTTTTGTTAAAAAGTTCATTTCGAATTCGAAAATAGAATTTTTTTTCCTCGGCTTTTCGAACAAAGCGATTTATTATTTTTTTTCCCCTGGAAATTTCACAATAAAATCATTCTCGTTAAAAGATACATCTTGGTTGTCTTCGTTTTCATCAGAAAATTCATAAAGTGATTATGCTTCTGCTGAATCGCCAACACTGTAGTTATCACTTTCCAATGAATCGTCGTCACCATTATTACTTTTCACCTTATTTCTATTCAAATTTGAAGTAAAGCGAAGTTTTCTCTTGGTTTTTGATTTCCTTTTCATTTCTTCTGTCTCTTTACAGATGTATCTGTCAAGATTTTTGTTGAGCCCTTTTTCCTTCCTTTTTGTGAATTTCCTGCTTTAGATGTTGAAGTTTTTGGGTATGGTTGGATGTTTTCTGGTGAAAAAATGGTGTTTCTGTGAATGACGTATGCATGCTTGTTTGTTTTGGTGTCAAAGGTTTGTCAGTGACATAGGATGACAGGAATTCATCTTCTGAAAAAACATTTCTGTTGAAGGGACAAATGCCAGTAACCTTAAACCCATTTATTATGTTGTTTGGAGCCATAGCTTTGGGAAAGCAATTCCAATTAACTCTGCAATTTGATAGATGGTAATTCTTTGAGCAGGATGATTAGTGATCCAGTCTTGAGCAACTATATTAAAATATCTTTCCAGCGGTGCAAATACAGCACGATCCTGTGCCTGTAATTTGTGTAATATATGTGGAGGTATCGTTAACAATATTACTCCATTGTCATTCGCAAAATTCAAACTATCAATAACTTATATGGCTTCCATGATTGTTCATTATAACTAACACTTTGTTATTTTCAGATGACTTTACATTTTTTACAAAATGTTTAAAATTTTTTAAAAAATTGGGTGCTGTCATCCAGCCACTTTCATGCGTTACACCAATCGTTCCTGGTGGGGACCTATTGATCATTCTCTCTTGCCAATTCACTCTAGGGAATATCATAAATGGTGGTATATGATTACCAGCTCCATTTATCGTTGCACAAACTGTGACCAATTCACCTCGCTCACCTGACGTTCCCAATGTGTTTTACCTCTTTGGTAGCAACTACTTTTGGTGGTTTATGCACAATGGTAAAACCACTTTCATCAACGTTCCATATTTTTTGCAGGTCTAACTTTTCTTTGATATATATCAATTCCAGATTTTCAAAAAACATATTAATGTTGTGTTGGTTGAAACTAATCGTGCGATTAAGGCTGGTTGCCTCCGGTGTTCGAAGAGACAATGACATATTACGATTCATGAACCCTCTGTACTATTCATACCCTGCACATTCTTCTTTTTCCCCATGATTCATGGATCTTTCTTTCATTTTTTACAACATACTGGAATGCTATAATTTCATAGGGCTAAGTCCATGATGTAATTTACTTGATGTTTTCAAATATTCACATAAAGCATCTTTTTTAACAGAAAACACTTGAGAGTGTTTGTAGATAGGTTTATAAATAATGTCACCCTTCTACAATTTTTGTTTTCTTACACAACGTTTTGATGTCATTACATTAATGCCAAATGATTTTGCAGTACCCTTTATACTGCATATCTTCCACATTGACATTCTTCCTGGGCTTAACACCATCTTTAGTTTTATAAAAACGTGGCATGACTTCACCTACAAAAAATAAACAAAGAAAAAAAGTGATATATATATATATATGTGTGTGTGTGTGTGTGTGTGAGACACATTGGGGATACTTGATCCGTGGATTATCTCTCCCCATATGATGGGATCCGTATCCTAGCACATGCATCATGAAAATATTGTTGGGGAAAAAACTATTACACAAATAATATTATTTACAAAAAAAAAAAAAAAAGCAGTGTGAAATATCATTAATATAATTACTTTAATTATAATTAGTTAAAGATAAACTTAAACCACTTACCATAAAAATAAGTTCAAATTCAAGAAATCAGACAATCTCTTCTTACAGTAAAAACGAACATGGCTGAAAGAAATTCTGTTGCCAGATTTGTTGACTAAGAATAACGAAACAATACAGAGTTTCACCAGGAGATTCCATAACAAACAGTTATTTCGACACTGGCGTAAGGTTTAAAAACACGACGTTTCGGGAGCCAACTGCTCCCTTTGTCAAGTGAAGGCAGAATGAAGAGTTCGTGAAAGTCCTAAGCTTATATACCCGCATGTTGGGAATCCCCATCTGACGTCATCTGGTGCGGAGCAGTTCCAGCTGGGGAAACCCCTCGCACCTGAGGACGTCAGATGAACACCCCCAACTCGAGGTTTTGCAAAAATCCTGTAAGGTTCTGGTAGAGGTTTTGCGATGTTTATTGCACGACTCCTCAAACCGTAGGTTTCCCATGATTCCAGAAAAAGTCTACTCCCCAGATTCGTCACATTTTGATGTAATATTTTCATCGAATGCCAATCTGGTTCGTGACCCTCTCTGAAGACATGTTCAGCCAACTGGTTTGAATTGTCTACCCTAGCTACCGCACGTATATGCTCCTTCCCTCGTAGACGTATCGATCTTCCCGTCTGTCCAACATACACCTTGTCACAGTCTCCACACGGTATTTGGTAAATAGCACCAGTTTTTTCCTCCGGAGACATAATCCTTAACTTTAAGTAATAGATCACGCAGGGTGTAGACAGGTTTGTAGTAGGTCTTAACATTCACGCGACCGAGAATTCGAGACAGCTTTTTTGAGACACCCGCCACATATGGCAAAACCACCTATGTTTTCCTAGTCTCACCCTCTACATTCCTGTTTCCACCACTAACACCACATTGGTTATGAACGATAAATTTACTCGGGTAACCTTTCTTTTTCAACGCGCTTTTGTTGCGTCGTAATTCAACATTGCGAAGGTCATCATTACAACAATGTGTAAAGGCTCGTCGGTGCAAGGCTCTAATGACAGATGCTTTGTGTGATGCCGGGTGATGAGAACGAAAGTCAAGATACCTATCAGTATGTGTTGGTTTCCTAAACACCGTAGTCAACAGTCGCCCATCCACATCTCTATTTATCCGAACATCTAAAAAGGGTAATGAACCTCTATCTTCTTCCTTTAACGTAAATTGAATATGATCATATTCAATTACGTTAGAGGAAGAAATTGAATGTGAAATAATGTAAATTGAATATGATCATATTCATTTACGTTAGAGGAAGAAATTGAATATGAAATAACGTAAATTGAATATGATCATATTCAGTTACGTTATAGGAAGAAGATTGCGTTTCATTACCCTTCTTAGATGTTCGGATAAATAGAGATGGGCATGGGCGACTGTTGACTACGGTGTTTAGGAAACCAACGCATACTGATAGGAATCTCGACTTTCATTCTCATCACACAAAGCATCTGTTATTAGAGCCTTGCACCGACGAGCCTTTACACACTGTTGTAATGATGACCTTCGCAATGTTGAATTACGACGCAACAAAAGCGTGTTGAAAAAGAACGGTTACCCGACTAAATTTATCGCTCGTAACTAATGTGGTGTTAGTGGTGGAAACAGGAATGTAGAAGATGAGACTAGGAAGACATCAGTGGTTTTGCCATATGTGGCGGGTGTCTCAGAAAAGCTGTCTCGAATTCTCAGTTGTGTGAATGTTAAGACCTACTACAAACCTGTCTACACCCTGCGTGATCTATTACTTAAAGTTAAGGATCGCGTCCCTGAGGAGGAAAAATCTGGTGCTATTTACCAAATACCGTGTGGAGACTGTGACAAGGTGTATGTTGGACAGACGGGAAGATCGATACGTCTACGAGGGAAGGAGCATATGCGTGCGGTAGCTAGGGGAGACGATTCAAGCCAGTTGGCTGAACATGTCTTCAGGGAGGGTCACGAACCAGATTGGCATTCGATGAAAGTATTACATCAGAATGTGACGAATCTGGGGAGTAGACTTTTTCTGGAATCATGGGAAACCTACGGTTTGAGGAGTCGTGCAATAAACATCGCAAAACCTCTACCAGAACCTTACAGGATTTTTGCAAAACCTCGAGTTGGGGGTGTTCATCTGACATCGTCGGGTGCGGGGGCTTTCCCGTCGAGGGTTTCCCCAGCTGGAAATGCTCCGCACCAAATGGCGTCAGATGGGGATTCCCAACATGCGGGTATATAAGCTTAGGACTTTCACGAACTCTTCGTTCTGCCTTCACTTGACAAAGAGAGCAGTTGGCTCCCTAAACGTCGTGTTTTTAAACCTTACGCCAGTGTCGAAATAACTGTTTGTTACTAAGAATAACTGTATCAACGTTCCCAGTTTACAAGACTTAATTCTTTATTATTGTTGTTTTTAACACTAGGGATCAAGTCTCCTTAGGGATCAAATGTCCCCAGTCTCCCCTAATATGAATTAAATGTATGTTATACAGGGTGTGCTAAAAGTTCGTAAAAATGTTAAAAATCGCAAAAAAAGAACAAATGATGATAGAGCTGCGGTTTTGCACGAAAAGGTTTCTAGAAAAATTTGATTTGTAGCAAAAAAATTTCAGTTCAAAAAGTCACCTGGAGGTAGTGCTGGTATATAACTCCGAAAGACAATGAATAGGACCACTGTGCATTCCATCAATTCGATATCAGAAATGGTATGATGAATGGCATCTTTGAGCTCAGGCAATGTGGAAGGTAGAGAATGGTGCACAAGGGATTTTGGATACCTCCATATCCAGAAATGAAGCAGAGTGAGGTCAGATGACCACAGGGGTGTCATATGTCCTTGCAGCCCCAATTGATAATTCTGTCTGTACCAAACGTATCCAAAAGGAATCTTTTCACCAGATTGGTATAGTGCGGTGGTGAGTGCACCATCCTGTACGAAGCTAACTGCGGACAACACGCCTCTTTCGTGCAATGCAGGTATGACTTTCTCACGCAAAAGAGTGAGATAACGATCAGCAGTCACCATGCGCAGCCAGATATCAGACAACATTCTTCAAAGAAGAAAGGCCCGATAGTGAAAGACGATGTGAAGCTACACCAGACTATCACATGGGGTGAATATCTTTCAGGATCAATATCTCTCCAGCTTCACAAGCACTGCTACTCCTTGTAGATGATTCTGCTGTCATACCCTCTGCAATGGTTTCCATGGCAGTGACATGGCCCTCGCCAATGAGGGTCTTCTACTTCATGACATGGGGCCATTTCCAGTCTTCAGTTACTTCGCCGTGTGAAAATTTTGCGATGTAGTGGTTCCTGATTCACCATTCTAGTAGAAGAGCTTCACCAGCAATGCTTGATCTGATAACGATAACATTCTCCAATTATGCAGTACTGTCGAAATTGAATAAGCATTTCACGTGTATCCAGGTCTTCTATTGCAAGCCTAATTTGCATATTTCTGCTGAACATATTTCATATCAGCACCACCTACAGGTGACTTTTCAACTAAATTTTTTTGCTATTACAAAAATCCGATTTTTCTAGTGTAAATCACTTCTGTCATTTTTTTTTTTTTAAGTTTTTACCAACTTTTGACACACCCTGTATATAGTTTTATGAATTCACACAGTTTTAAAAAACTTCTTAAATCTGTGTGAACTGCATTAATACTTATAGTTCATGCTAACTAATTTTAAATATAATGACTGTTGTATTTACTTTTTAATTTTTGTGGGATATAGGTTTTATGCCTTCTGTGTACTTCTGTGAAATGCAAAATACTTCGATTTAATAAAGTTTACGTTGGTTTATATATATAAAGTTGAATTTATGTAAGTCAGGGAGTGGCCGTGTATTTTAATACAATTTTTTTTTATATTGTTTATATCTATGGAGTTTACACTCTCACAGCTGGTGTTTGATAATTTTGCTTAGTGGAATAATTAACATGATGTATCACTTAGTGCCTTAGGTTATATGAATAATTTTTAGAACGCTTTTGCTTATTGGTGAAAGCACTATAAATGTCATATGTCATCAAAAAAGTTGGAAATAAAGGGTTTTGTTAAGCATTTACACATGGAGAAAAAAATCATACGAGCATAGCATATAATTGAACAGTAAAAAAGGTGTAAGAAAACAATGGCATCAAAAAAGACATAGTTAAGTATGTATATGCAACAGATATTGAGTTTTTCCCCCCTTCAAAGCCCTATAATGGTAATGAGTTCATCTGCTGTGTCAATGACCCAGGTTCAATTCGAACGGTACCATAGAATCTCCTGTCCTATTTTTGCCCATCATAGTCGGTGGGGGGGTTATGTTCACTAGGCAACAGAGATTCACATTTCTTGGGAAATTGCAGGTTCTGGTGCAGCACGATGTTATCTGTCCTTGTCCCATAAAACAAATTAAAATTTATGTCCATATAATTTTAATTAACATTTCATCTTATTACTGGTGTCCACTTTGGACATTTAAAGTGTTCATTCTTATTTTCACAGGTTAATTGTATTCTTGCATATAGCTGTTTAATGCCTTTGTATAATCTTCTCGATGATTTACTGAGGGAAACTTACGGTCTCCCTTTTGGTGTAGCACTCGCATGTTTTCCGTGCATGGTGGCCCGTGCCCCAACAAAGGGGAATTCTGGTGGCTGAGGGGCGAAGTACTGTCCCCAACATGCTACTTTGGCTCCTGGTAAACTGGAGGTCGGCCTATCCCCAGTATCGGCCAATTGGCTGGTTGAGAGTGATACTGGTGTTAGGAGCATTAGAGACCTCAAAATCTGTTTCGTTCTTTCTTATCTTCCTTTGTTGTTTTTTGTTTTTCTTCCAACACACTGTTACTATGACATGCCTCATTTGATTTGATTTACTTTACTCTTACTTTTTTCTTTTCTATTGGTTTTCCTTTTACTGGTCCTACTACTACTATGTCCCAGTTAAAACTTCAGTCGTATGATCCAAGATAATAGCTCCTTTTTTATCTTGAGATCGATTTTGCTCCTCTGACCACTCGTACCTCACGGCTTAGGGGATAACCGAAAGGGTATAGGTCCTGGTTAGCTCTGGCATTATTGCAATGTCCCCTTGTAGGGCTCCGTGGTGGGTGGGGCCGGTGGGGCCTGAATCTTATTCTAATTCTCTATGGATAAATAAAAAAAAAACTTCACCGAATAACGAACCAACTACCAAACGAGCACGTTTTGAAACACCAAACCTAACAACTGTCCAACCATCATTCTTAATTGTTTCATCTAATGATGAACGATTCAAAAACCTGTCACCGTTCGTTATCGATAAAACCGTTAAAAGCGTTGCTGGCACAGTTAAAAATGTTAAGACTCAAATCACGCGATTTACTAATAGAAACTGCCACTTCAAGTCAAAGAACTTCTCTACTATAATGTACCAATTTTCTGTCAATACCAGTACAAGTCACCCCACATAACACACTCAACAGCTCTCAAGGTGTAATATCAGAGACGGATTTGATTGAAGTAGATGAACAAGACGTAGTTAATAAACTTGCTGGCCAAGGAATTACTGCTGCAAAACGCATAACAATAAAAAGGGATGGTAATATTATTAAAACAAAACACGTAATTCTTTCTTTCAATAGACCTAAAATCACTAGCACCATCAAAGCAGGTTACCTGATCTGTAAAGTCCGTGAATACATCACTAACCCAACTAGATGCTTTAACTGTCAAAAATTTGGCCATTCCAAGATCTCTTGCCGAGGTAAACTAACTTGTGCTAAATGTGGAACCCACGACCACGATGACAACAACTGCTCAAACACTTCTCCTAAATGCGCAAATTGTAAGGGTGAACATCCATCATGTGCAAAATCGTGCCCTAAATGGAAAGAGGCGAAACGCATTCTTGAAATTAAGGTCACTAACAATATCAGCTATACTGAAGCTAAAAATCAGTTTAACGTTAACAAACCACCCAATAGCCTTAATTTTGCAGCAGCTGTCCAAACAAATAAACAACCCTCAATGGTGAGTGTTGCAGTCCAGACACTCCCTCATAATAGTAGTTGTACAGCTAACTCTGTTCAAACCAGCCCTCCAACTGATTCAGTTAAAACCAACATCTCAACTAACCCAAAAAGTACTTCCTCGGAAGCAAATAGACTCAGCAAACCAAAGATGAAAATAAATTTAAAAACCCAAAGTTCTTCAAAAAAACAAATTAGGTTGGCCGACTTCCGATCGGCACCAAACTTCAAACACCTTTCAGCCAAGGACTTTTTAAAAGAGTCCAAACAGAAAAGTAAAGAAATTAAAGAAGCCGAAAATGACATCACTGATTATGCATCTGATATTGAAATTTCTAATGCCTTCTCCTGTCTCCAGGAAGATGGGATAGATACCTCTGGTATTCACAATGAAGACACACAAATTAATAGGACCAAGAGTCCTATCCACTTCTCATAATGGCGCGTTCTTCCATTCTCCAATGGAATTGCCGCGGTTTCCAAGTTAACATTGATGATATTAAACACCTTATTAACACTTACTCACCTATCTGTGTTGCTCTCCAAGAAACCTTCTTAACCCCTAACCGCGATCCCACACTTCGTAACCATGTTATATTCCGTAAAGATAATGAAGTTGGTGACAGGGCTTGTGGAGGGGTTGCCCTCATAGTCCCCAATAGTATTCCTGCTTCTGCTCTCCAACTCAACACAACACTACAAGCTACTGCAATTCGCATGTATACTCATGCATCTTTTACTATTTGCTCAATATATTTGCACCAAACGAACCCATTAATATTAACCAATTATCTCTTTTGATCACACTACTTCCACCTCCTCTTGGGTTTTTCAATAGCCATAATCAGCTTTGAGGGTGTAATAATACAAATTCTCGTGGCAGAATAATAGAAAACCTTTTAATCCGTCACAGTTTGGCATGTCTTAACAATGGCTCTTACACATACTGCCATCCTGCATCATGCGGCTTTTCAGTGATTGACCTCTCCATTTGTTCACCTAATATCATGCCAAATTTTTCTTTTAATGTTTTGGATAACCCTTTCGGTAGTGATCACTTCTCAATCATCTTGATCGATAATCAGAACTCTCCATGTACCACCACTAGACTTCCAAGATGGAAAATTGAAAGAGCAGACTGGGACAGTTTCTGTATAAATGCCATACTTACAGAAAATTTGGTCTTGAAAGGAAATATCAATGAAGCCACATTATCTGTTACACAGACAATAATGCAAGCAGCCCATCAAGCAATACCTAAAACATCAACAAAGTACCCCAAATTTCCAAAACCATGGTGGAACTCTGATTGTAGCGTTGCTTATAAAGAACAAAAAAAGGCTTGGAATAGATTTAGATGGTACTCAACAAACGATAATTTTATTGAGTTCAAAAAAGCAAGAGCAAAATGTAGACACATCCGATGGGAAGCAAAAAGGGAGTCCTGGAAACAGTATGTTTCTAGCATTAAAACTTCCACAAACCCAAAAATCATTTGGAATAAAATAGCTGTGTAAAGACCCAAAAAATCCAACTAACCATCGGCCAATAGCATTAACAAGATGTCTATGCAAATTAATGGAGAGGATGGTAAATCAGCGTCTTTCATATTCCTTGGAATCCAATAACTGCATAATGACTTCTCAAAATGGCTTCCGCCGCATACGCTCTACTACAGATAACCTTCTTCTGCTTGAAACAAGGATCCGAGAAGCATTTGTCAAATGAGAACATCTAGTCTCTATTTTCTTTGACATTGAGAAAGCCTATGATAGAACTTGGTGTCATGGAATACTTTGTGACCTTCAGGAATGTGGGTGGCCTCAAAGGAAACATGGCATTTTTTATTCAAAATTTTCTCACTGATCGTACTTTCCAAGTTCGTCTTGGATCAGTCCTTTCTGATTTTTATAATCAAGAAGTGGGGCCACAATCAAGGCAGTGTCCTGATTGTGGCTTAATAACATCATCAAAAAGGTCCCACACACTGTACAAACATCACTATACGTTGACGATCTCCAAATCTCTTGTCAATCCCGTGACATGAGCAGGCTAGAAAGGCAGTTGCAAATTGCCCTCAATAACATCACTAACTGGACAAATGAAAATGGCTTTACTTTCTCATTTAAGAAAACAGTTTGTGTCCATTTTTGTCGGAGGAGAGGCTTACATCCGGGACCAGAACTCTTTCTGGGAAATCATCGTATTCCAGTTGTTCAAAAGGCAAAATTTCTTGGTGTGTTATTTGACCATAAACTTACTTTCAAGTGGCACATACAATATATTAAAACCAAATGCCATAAAGCCCTTAATATCTTCAGAGTACTCTCCCATACATCCTGGGGAGCAGACCGTTATCCAATGCTTCGTCTGTATCGTGCTCTCATCCGTTCCAAACTGGATTATGGCTCTGTCATTGACGCCTCCGCTCAACAACCCGTTTTAAAAGCTCTTGATCCTATACACCATCAGGATCTCAGACTGTTTGCTGGTGCATTCCTTACCTCACCAGCTTTAAGTCTTTATGTGGAAGCCAACGAACGATTTTTAACATCAAGACGTATGCAGCTGCCTCTTAACTATCATACGAAACTTAAATCATTGCCCACTCACCCTCTCAGGGCTATCGTTTTTTGAACCTCGTTCCATCTTACTTTTTAATGTTCGCCCTTCATGCATCCCTTCATTTGGTATTCGGATGGTTAAACTAACCAGAGAATTAGGTATAGATTGTCGGAGTATTACTCCTACACATACTCATTTATCATCACCATGGGTCATACCGGCCCTGGACATCCATTGGGATCTGGTTAACCACAGCAAAAGCACTACACCTAATGCTTTTTACCAGCAGTTATTCTCTGAATTTCGGGATCATTTTCAAGACTCCAATTTCATTTTTACAGATGGATCCAAAACAGAAACAAATGTAGGTTCTGCATTTGTCATTAATAACAGTGCCATTGCAGAAAAAATCCCCCCATCATACTCCATTTTCACAGCAGAACTTTATGCCATTTCCATGGCACTTGCGTATATTTCAACTCATAGCTTAATTCCTTGTATAATTTGTACCGATTCTCAGAGCTCTTTAAGAGCCCTGGAATCTTTTAAATATTCACCTCATCCTATTTTATCCAAAATCCATTCACAACTGCAGCACCTGCACGATTACTCCAATATTAAATTCTGCTGGATCCCTGCTCACATTGGTATCAAAGGGAATGAGGCTGCTGATGCAGCTGCAAGGGCAACGAACTCACCACTTGCTTCTAGCCAACTTCTTCCTTTCTCTGACCTGAAACCAATTATCAAGACCTGTGTGAATCAAAAGTGGCAAGAAGAATGGGATCATCAAACCAATAACAAATTGCGGCATATTAAACATACAATTGGTAACTGGCCCTCCTCATACCGTAAAAATCGGAAAGAGGAGGTTCTCCTTGCCAGACTTCGCATTGGGCATTCCCATCTCACCCATAGACATCTGGTGGAAGGAAAACCAGCACCAATTCTTTTATTTATATAAATCGAACACTACGCAGATTAAATCAAACAACAATGTCAATCAACGTTTATTGGCGTAGTGATACCAACGCCGATGGTATGGCGTGATTAGATGGTGAAACGTTCGAAAGAAAATAAATATTTCTGTACCAATATTTCTGTACCACAGTACCAATTTGCCAAGTGTGCAGTGAACCCATGAGTGTTTTACACATTTTAACTCAATGCCCCTATTATAGACTTGCCCGCACTCTTACTTTTAACTCTTCATCACTCTCTGACATTTTAAATGACCATGCTGACCATACGCACGTTTTAAAATTTTTAAAAAGTACTGGTTTTTACTACAGTCTTTGATTTTACCATGTTTGGCGCAGTATAGCCCAGATGCTCTTGCGCCATAAAAAAGCCAAACAAACAAACAAACATTTATAAATAAATCAGTACTTACCTGAATCACAGAGACCGAACTGGGGGGAGACCCCCCCTCCGCTCGTCGCTTCGCGACTCGTGCCGTTTCATATTCAATGAAAGCTGCCTGAATCAGTGTCTGTTAAATCAGTATAAACGTACGCGGACGGCAAGCGGCAACCTCGGCGCCGTTAAAAAGTTGGCGTCATTGCCAGTTTTCGCCGCACGACTCCAAATGTCTGAATCGATC
>QLNU02015311.1:13006-33221 GCA_006491805.2 Dysdera silvatica | reverse complement strand
TTATTTTCCACTCACATATTTTAGAAATATAGAAAATATAATACTAATTGATTTTTATATGGAGTCTGGGGAAAATTGAGAATTTAAACATGAGACAGCAACTGAGAAAAGTATAACCCCTCCCCCCCTTCTAAAAGATATTTTTATTCCAAAAATGTTTTTGTAATGATCCCATGGACAAAAAATAAAACATTTTAATCTATTGATTTCATCTAAAAATAGTTGAACACTTTTAGAACTGAAAACTTAAATTAAGAAACCAACTGTATGTTTTTTTTAACTCTATGGTATTTTAGTGTAATCTGCATGATGTGTGTTTTTATATATTTTTAGTTCATGAGTTGTCTGACGAAGAGAAAAAACAAATTATGATGACAGAGGATTTTCAGTCATTTTTTGATCGAACTGGGAGAATTATGGAGAGGGCCCTCTGGGAAAAGATCGATGTGCTAGCAGATTATAGTGGAACTGTTCAAGAACAAGACTTGTATATATATATTTTTTCCTATTCCTTTGTAACTAATTATTTTATTATTAAATAAGATCTAACATTTTTTTAGTATACTTTTTTTTATATGTAATGTGTCATAAACATTCAGAAGTGTGCTTCTGATTTAAAAAATCATAAATCAAAAGTGGATCTCTTACTAGGGAAGTGTACAAGGTGTAAGTCATTGATTTTTACAAAAGTTTTATCATTGGAAAAGGTCTCGTTACAGGTAGTAAAAATGTTAATGGAACTACCCATCTCAATCCAATATTTGAGAAGATATTGCTAAAAGGAAACCAGGGAGTCAGCACTGCTGAGAAAGCAAAGTGCAGGGGCATATTGTGAATACAAAGTATACACATGGTAATGTAATATTTTAAATGCTTAATATTCATGTCAGGGATGCTCCATGACATCGTCCGTTTTCCCCATGATAGTGTTGGGCAATATAGAAATGAGAAAAGCACAAATGTTTGTGTGTACCCGGCACTCTTCAAGCATGGCAAACTCTTACATTCACTACATGTTGTTTCTGTTAGCCTAAAGTAGTGTTTCTCAACTGGTGTGCTGTGGCATCAATAATACCAGGCTGTGAGTGATTCGCCTAGAATTCAACATTTTAGTTTTCTATGCATTTTTTATTAATAAATATTTTTTTGTGAAAATATTCTGAGGAAAATAGCTTCCATGAATGTGTCTGAAAGCTCAGACTCAGAAGGCCTAAATAACATTTATGTAGCAACTGCCCGTGGTCAAGCTGTGTATTTTTAAATATGTAAGTATTCATGAATGATCAAGAATTTTCAAACATTGAAGTTTTTTAGCACTTGAGAAATGTTATAGCTCTCATTATGACCAGTTATACAAACTGTCTGCAATCCGATTACTATAAGGTGCGGTACATCCTCTGTTCTTAAAACTGGACAAAATAAGATCTGTGTTACAAATACCAGTAATCTAACTCTATCTAATCTCTCCAAAAATTAAGCTTTTTAATACACCTATATTTGGCGTGTTTGGTTTTGGTTTAGAAGAATAGGCGATATTGGCATGAAACATTTATTATTAAATTACGCTCATATTGCAACCTTCATTGATACTATTTTTAGGAAATACAATGGCATAATAAAAGGGAAAAAAATCTTCTAAATTTTATGGCCGTAGCATCAAACCATTTTATGTAAGTTTTTAATAAAGAAATATATTTGAATGCAGCTGGCATTTAAAAATTTTTATACTTAAATGATTTATTTTAAAAAGTAAGCAAGCATTGTATCATATTGAACATCTATTTTTTTGCAGAGTAGACCTTCTCTCGTAAAAATTTGACGCAGAAAGTTTGAATGTTGTAAATCAATCAAAGATCTTCAATGTGAGAAAATTATAAAAATGACTCAAAATAGTGAAATCCAGAAATATTTTTTATAAGTTATAGTAATGATACTTTTCATAAAAGTGTTCAGAGCATAATTGTACCTCACAGTGGATATACTTTAAAAAGTGGATGTAAATCACATGCATTATCACTGCAAATTGTATCAATTAAACAAAAAGGTAGTTCGTCAATATTTTTTAATCGAATAGTTTCATTAGGGATGCAATTACAGTTACACTAAAGATATTTCAACATAGGACGATACTGTTCTGCATTTAATTGGTTATACATGAAAGAATGGGTTTTTTTTTTGTAATTTCATTTTGATGTGTTAACATCAATTTTGATTTTATTCAGAACAATTTTGTTTGAAATTTTTTTTTGATGAAACATTTATACTTCATGCCGACCTATATCGCCAATTCATCTAAACCATAGCCAAATATAAGTATTAAAAAGCTTAGTTTTATATAAATTTTTTTAAAATACTCTGAATGATCTGTCGTGTACTTTTATAATTTTATTCGTTAAATGCAACCACCTTCTTTATTCGAATCGAGTTCAGAAATTATTATCTTCATATACAGTGCAAATAAAAAATAAACTTCACTTAAAAATGCGATTTTTGGGAGTATTAATATTAAAAAAAATTTTATATGCTATTCACAAAAAAACTGATTCCATATTCTTAATAAGGAACTTAGGGACTATCATTTGCGGTAAATTGTGTCTCAAAGTGCAAGCTTCCACAAAAGTGGTTCCCTAATTAGTACTTTTTCATTATACTTTCTCCATCATATAAAATCAGACTTAACTCTTCCTTCTTTAATAATAAGTTCTATTTCCATCACAAATTTATGTGATGTATAAACCTCTTTATTAATTATTTGTTTGTCCATTGTATAGCTGCAGTTTTTACGCACCATAGATTTGTTTTCTGTAAACAGAAAAAAAATTTAGTTAAGAACTCACCGATAGATGTTGCTTTAGATATTTGGGACACAATGAAAATTACTACTGTGTGTACAATTTGTATATTACATAAGCAAATATTCAACATGACCTTCACCACAATTTACGACACAATTTTGACAAGTGACAATGCCCATGAATAAAAGTGCACCCTATCTGAATGGATAGGACTCATCTAATGTGGAATGGTATCCTCAAAATCATTGTCTATCATGGAAGTGCCCCTGATCTGGCTGCTTTAAAAGACAAATACATGCAGTATGTGTAGGACATTTCTCCAGAAATGTTGCATTCTGCAGTCAAGCACATTATGTCTGTGAAATAAAATTTCTGACCCAAGGCAACAGCAATTATGTCTCAGCTTAAACAGGGTTCGTATTGTCCTTAAAGTTCCTTAATTTTTAAGAAACAGTTTTTGGTCCTTAAAAGACTTATTTTTCACCCAAAATCTGCAAGGAGTCCTTAAACGTCCTTAATTTTGTTCTTTATTTCTCAACATTTCTGTGAAGTTTGTTTTAGTTTTAATTTTTATTACTGCCATTCTTCTCACAATATGAGTCAATATAAAGAAAGAACATGAAACATCACACCATGCAGGTTGTAATATGCCTTTTACGAACAATAGGAACATGCATAGAGGAGAAATAACTCCCTTTGAGAATATGCATTGAGAACTCCCCCGCTTTAGAACTTGCTGCAGTATTTCTTTAGAACAAGGAAGACCAATACCTTCCAAACCCAGATTTTAAGTATGAGGCTCCTTAGGCACAGCTATGTACCTTGAGCATTCTAGGTACCTAGGCCTTTCCCCCCCACACTGCATATTTATACTAGATATCCGTTATAAGAAGTATTACCCTGCTCTGTAAGTGAGTGTTCATCCCAGCTATTTTTTAGAAGAGCGGATCATCCTACCTGGTCTTCATAGTTAAGCTAGCTACCTAAACAAGAGAATATTTTGTGACGGAAAATCGCAGTTAATGGGGAGAGGCAGGCATTTATGATTACCTTATATCTATTATTATAAAATAACCATATTTTTATCAATGAATTTAGTTTATTTGATGGTGAAATTTTTTATTTATCTGTTGTTTGGGGAAGGTAGTTGTTTTTCACAGAATTTTTCATATTTTAATACTAAGGCAAAGAGTGAGGGGGGGCACTTTCCCATGGAGGAATGATCGTAGGAATTATGCGGTAAAAATTAACTACATTTTTTTTTTAAAAAAATAGGAAAAGTTACCTTTTAAATTTTTGTATCCCTTTGTAATAAACTTTGGCTTTCTTTCTCCCCATCTTAGTGCTGATGGTGGAGATATCCTCTTCGGACCTCAGCTCGACGCTCTTACAGGAGGTGGCCTAGAATTAATGATTTTTATGTATTTTATTAACATATTTAATAATATTATCTAAGTAAATTAAAAATTTAACGTTAATGAATAAATATTTTAACAAATTTTGCATTGAGTCAATGATGGGTCCTACTGTGGTGTAGTGGTAAGGCGTTCGCATTTGTTTTCCCAAGATTTGACTTCCAAACCCTTATTTTCCTCTCCAAGCAAAAAGAGGTTTACCATCAAACTGCTAGCTGCAGTTTGGGGGTTGGTTCCCTTGGCCTTAAGAAGTTTGGAATAGGAATTCCTAGGAAAACTGTAGATCTTGATGAAGCAAGACCCCTTACGCCATAAAACTCACAAACAAGGATGAGTTAACGGTTGATGTAGTGGTCCGTTTGAGAACAAAAGCAGAATTCTCGTATAGGAGGAAAGAAAAAGAAGTGATAGCGTCCTTTGGCGATATTTCTCTCTCTTTTTTAATTGTCTATTTCCTGAAATTCTGGAACCGCAGTTTGTTTTGATGATCTTTTCCGCCAATCGAGGGAGATTCAATTTGTTGACCTAACGGCATGTTTTTGAACTTTTTGTTTTTACGTAGTTTCGTGACAAAGATGCCATATTTGTGATTGACCATCGTATCTTGAACAGGAGGAACTAAAAAAGAGTACCCAGTGCGCCTTTACAGAATTTGGCCCAACTTTTTTAAAAACCGGTACACCTTTAATTCTACAGCTAGAATTCTGCTGTCTGCAATGTTCAATTCCGTCAGTTGAATTAAATTTTGATTATAAAGAGTGTATATTGAATTAAAATTTAATATAAATCTGAATTAACTTTAATTATCGACCTTATTTCGATTTATATTGTCTTGTTTAAAGCTAACTGCTTGATTGATTTTAGGAAACCGTTTTTCATTCTCAATTCTTCTTGTGTCATAATTATTAATTCTGAGCAGGGTGTCTACTCATCTGGAATACCTGGAAAAATCAGGGAAATTTGAAATACAAAGGCCAAAGTCAGGGAAATTTGAAATTCATTGTTATAATAAATAACTTATTAAAATAATTTTCCTGAACTGTGCTTTTCATACCACATTACCTACTGAAAAATTTGAAAAACTTGTACTTTTGACTAAACTTCTTCCAAAAGTTACCATTTTGCACCAAAACTAATATAATTTATATAAAATTATTAAGCCTATATATTTCTCAGGAGAAAATGTTTGCCAAATATATAACTGAAACTTTAAAAATATTTTTAACTAATTTATTTAATCTACAAGGGATTTTGATCCTACCAGTTTCCTTTGCCTTATATACAGGGTGATCCAAATTAAACAGGTGTTTATACCTCTCTGTTGGGAAAACTACTTGGCCAATTTCACCCAAATTTCGTACACATGCTCTCCTGAGTATGCGGTTTTGATTTCTGAAAGAAAAAAAATGAGTTCATATTTCGGCCGCTAGGGAAGGAAATGGCGCTGCGGAGCAGGCAATTTATTAATATTAACAACGAAAAAGTGTTTTAACATGCAATAACCTTTATTGCAATCACATGAAATTAACTACAAATTACAGTATACCGTAGGACAGTAGGTATGACTAAAAAAAGATTTGTGCAATAACTTTATTGCTATCACATGTGGAACCACACTATCATCACAGATACGGCTCGGTATGTCCGCCGTCTCTTTGCTCTAGAAATTGCATTCGATGCACAACACATTCCACGGCAGAACGTAACTCATTCGCTTGGAGGTGGGATACATGTTGCGAAATTCTGTCTTTTAAGACTGCTAAGTTCGGAACATTGCCTTTATAAACGCAGCTCTTTAAATATCCCCACAGCCAAAAGTCACAAGGGTTAAGATCGGGTGACCGAGGCGGCCAAGATGTTGAAAATGACCTGCTAATCACTCTGTCATCCGAAAAGTTTTGCCGTAATAATGTTTGAACAGGCAACGCGATGTGCGGGGGTGCACCATCTTGCATGAAAATTGTAGTGTCAAGACAATTTCTCTGTTGAAGCGAAGGAATGACAAAGTTCCAGAGCATAAATGCATACCTAGAGCCAGTAACAGAACATGTCATTGGCCCCGAGGCCGTATTTTCTTCAAAGAAGTAAGGACCAATGACGAAAGATGAGGTGAAGCCACACCACACTGTCACTTTTGGAGCATGCAACGGAATTTGTTGATGAACGTGGGGATTTGTGTCAGACCAAATACGGCAGTTACGTGTGTTTACAGCGCCATTCAAGTGGAAATGGGCCTCATCACTCCACAGTATCTGCCAAGGCCATTCATCATCCACTGTCATCCGAGCAATGAACATCAAAGCAAATTTTTTGCGCACGTCATTATCACCAGAAAGCAATTGCTGAGTGTGGGCTATCTTATATGGATAAAACTTCAGGACATTTCTCATAACTCTCCACACTGTCGTATATGGCATGTCCAATTCCCGTGATATCGCACGTGCACTACTGCTACCATGTGCACTTGCTGCTTCCTGCTCCACTACTGCAGTTGCAACTTCTTCAATTTGCTGCACTCGAGTTGGTTTGCGGCCTCGTCCTGGTTTAACGGTGAATGTTCCGCTCTTTTCAAAATACAAGACCATTTTTCGAAGATTTGTAATTGTTAGAGGGCCTCTGCGTAAACCTTTTACCTGCCGAAATGCTTTAAATGCAGCAGAAACATTGCTATTTCGTTGATAAAAGAGCTTAACAAGTAACGCGCGATCTGGTAAAGTAAGTTTCATGACGGAGTCCTCGTATGGTGGAAAAATGCTTCACGACTCCTTATATAGGCAGAGGATGTTGCGCATGTTAAGTAATATGTAAATTGCCTGCTCCGCAGCGCCATTTCCTCCTCTAGCGGCCGAAATATGAACTAAATTGTTTCTTTCAGAAATCGAAACCGCATACTCAGGGGAGCATGTGTACGAAATTTGGGTGAAATTGATCAAATAGTTTTCTCTACAGAGAGGTCTAAACACCTGTTTAATTTGGATGACCCGGTTTATAGTCACACATTTTAAATGGAATAGAAGATGAAGCATCAGCTTTGCGATTATATAGTTAAACTCTTTTATAATGAACTCAAAAAGGGCCAAATGGAAATGTTGCTGTAAATATTTAATTAGTGCAAGTTTTTAGTGTAAAGAAATACACTTTTTAATACAGCTTTTGAATTTGTAAATTCACTATAATTGAGTTATAAATGGCTTTGGGGTTTGCGTTAATCGATTTCCTGGCCTTGAAACTTATTGTGATTGCGCAAATTTTAGTGCATTGCATGTTGTTTACTGTAATTAGTAACTGGTAATCGATTAACATTTGGTCTGGAAACCTGGAAAAGTCAGGGAAGTTTGAAATAGAATTTAGGTAGACACCCTGTCTGAGATCGTTTAATTATGTAATACAGCTCTAACTTATTTTATTCTTAAAGGAGTGTTTATAGGTAAAAAGTTGTTTTTATAGCTTATATGCGATCCATTTGATTCCTGTTTGCTAATAGGTCTGTATTTTTTTTCATTTCTGGTCCTTAAAGGTTCTTAAAAAGACCTTAAATTTCATCTAAGGAAATGTATACAAACCCTGTACTAACCACTATGGCCACCCTTTACACATCGTCAATAGACGTCCTGGCCAGGTAATAGCGCTTCCAAGAAGTGGCAACACTGCTTTGCTTATAATTTCCTGAAGACGACCAGTGAAGCCTGGTTGAAATGCGCATTGTGTGATTAAATTTTTGTTTTATATGCAAATATAATGTTGTTTACGAAGTTCTATTATTTAACTTTGCGTAGTTTCGACAGAATACATTCACCTTCATATCGATTTCTGATTAGGGGGTGAAAAAGCTGAGGTTTACTAATTATCGTTTAAACTCCAACTTCTCACTCTTTATTGCAAATGTGAATGGCCTTATTTCCACTCCACTTTTCAATTTATTTCATCTGTCGTGTTAGGAAAATAGCTTGCAATTTCCAGTGTAAGTAGGGCACCTAAGATATGTAGGGAAAAATGCCAACATGGTTGTAAAACTTGAAATGATACAGCATTTCAAAGCTTGTGATATTCAACTTGATATCAGTTTGAACTTGGCTACATCCTGACAATCAGAACAGTTTTTATACTGGGCATTGTACATTAAAGTCTGTTATTGTTCATAATTCTGTTACTTTCGTACCCAAATTATTTTATGCATATTTTACTGCTTTGCATAATGTTTGATTTTTCCCCTGTGGTGTCATAATGGTAATGTGTTCGCCTAGCATGCCATTAACTCAGGTTTGACTATCAGCAATGCCAAAAGAACACTTTGACTAACTGCTAACTAGTGTTTAATTCCCTAGGCTTTAAAAGGTTCAGATTTCTCAGGAAATTGTATGTCCCAGCACATGACTTTTGTGGTCTTTGCACCATAAAATACAAATGAAATAATTTGAATCATTTTCTCAAACGTGTTCATTTGCATAATGTCACCCTATAGTGCAGATTTACACGCTTCCTTAAGTGAGGGTTCAATATGTCTATAAAATATAGAGCAAATTGTATTACTATTTATTTTTTTGTGAAAGTTAATGTTTTTATGAAATATTGGTCAACTGTGAAAATAATTGAAATCAAAAATTTCATTGGGATTCCATGTATACCAGTTTTGCTTCACGGCAAGTGTGATGAGTCTTTCATTGCCCCCCCCCACCATGCACCATGATGAGCTTTAGTCATTTTTGAGGTCCCATTACAAATTTTGTTTTGGGGGGGGTGGTCCCCACAATGTGCCCCTCTGGGAATGAAGAAAGGAGAATAGAAGAAAAGATGTGCTTGGAGGGATGGAGTCAGAAGGGGTCAAAACAGGAAATACAAAGTTGGGGAAATTAGTGCTGCTGGAGTGTCCTATTATATTGGCTGCCTGGAAAATGCATATGCAAATTTGATTGCGGGAAAAACGCGCAAGTTTTTTAGTTTTTTAAGTGAGATTTAGCAACAAATTGCAGGAATTGCATGATCCTGCGCAATAGTGTGAACCCTGATATAATCATGTTCTCTTTGATGAAAGTGTAATGCAGGGTTCGAAATTAGCGGGTGCACTGTGCACATGAAATTTTACATATGCATGTAAATTTTTAATTTGGGTGCATGCAGTGCACCTAACTATTCCAAACTATGGCTACTTACTTTTTTTTTTCAAGAACAGTGACCTATGGAATAATTTTATATAATTTTCTCAATGTATCTGCATTTGCTTTGAATTTTTTTTTATTACAAATGAATGTTCAATTATTTTGAAAAGTTGCATTTTGTTGTAGTTTACATGCTTAAATATAGTTGCTACACTTACATTTTACCCGTTTTTAATGTTGAGGTTTACTTTCTATTCTGTTCGTTACTTGTACACTTAACTAGTATTTAATGCACCTGATTTAAAAAGTTAATTTCGACCCCTGGTGTAATGTATGTTGCTGAAAAAATATTTAAGCTTAATGTTAACTGCACCAATTTTATTTTTTCTTTATTTCGCAAGTATTAAATTGCAGTGTTGTCTATCTTCATTATATATCAATTGTATTTTGATTTTAGTGATAACGATTTTTGTGATTTTAGTGATAATGTATTTGGCTACCATATGAATTACACAGGTTTGCTTTTAGTTGGTATACAACACTTGCCAGGGTTTTTCTGCAGATCCTAAGTCCTGGGTTTGGGTGACCCTGAGGTGGCAACACTTTCATCTGGCTTGTTATCCCAGGTTGGACTTTCAACTGTGCCCGAAAAAGAACGCCTACCAACTAACTGCTCATTGTAGTTAGGGGGTTGGTTCTCTAGACCTTAAGAGGTTTGGATTCCTCGGAAAACTGTAGGTCCTGGCGCAGCATGACCTTTGCTGACCTTGCACTGTAAAATAATCAGTTTTGGGTTTGATTTCCTAGGCAAAGTTTGGATTTCTCGGCAAACTAAATCCTTGTGCATCATAACCTTAACTCCTCTTATGACAAAACACAACCAACTTGAGTAAATTTTATGAAAGGCAATAAAATGCTTTTGGATCTTGAACTGGCTATTTTTGTTCAAACTTTTTTTGTATTCTTTTTTCCTGTGTTACCTTTGTAATGCTGGTATTGTTTTAATATTCAATGCTTTTATCTATTTCAGTGTGTGCAATGGGTGGAAGATGCTAAATTAAATCAGCTACGGCGTGATGGCATGCGATATGCACGTGTACAATTGTGTGACAATGATATTTATTTTCTTCCACGAAATATCATACATCAATTCCGCACCATTAGTGCCGTTACTAGCATAGCCTGGCATCTCAGGCTTGCACAGTATTATGTTTCTAACAACGTAGACTCAAGTAAGAATGGTGTTTCTGCAACTTCTGGGTCAAAAGAAAAAGTACTGAAAGATGCCTTGTCTCATAATCCTGAAAATATTTCCCCAAAAAAGAAACATGATCCACCAAATATTAAAACTCCAGAGAAGCAAAAAGTACACAAACGTGACAATGATAGAAGTTTGACTGGAGAACCAATCCTGAAACGCTGTAAGCAAGAAATAACCGAAAGTTCTAAAAAAACTTTAAAGAGCAATAATACTCAGCAGTATCCTAAAATTAGCATTAAGCATGAGACCACAAAATCTGTTGAATGCATTAAAACAGCCTGCGATTCACTAATAAAAAAAGAGGCAGAACCTGGTGATAAAAGTAATGTAATTCCTATCATTAAATCTAAAATGGCGGATTTAGATTATAAAAAAGATACTAAAAAGAGTAAAGTGTCTTTAAAAATTGATTCTCTAAAAAAAGATTCTGATTTTGTATTAAAAAAACGTACAATTCCGGATTTACCAAATACAAAAGTAAAGAAAATTAAAATTGAGCATTTGAATAAAAACAAAATAGACATGCAACCCGAACAAAACATGCAGAATAATGAATTATCTGTTAAAAATGATAATTCAAAATATACGAAAAAGCACAAGGAAATGGGGAAAACTGATATAAAACCAGTGATTCCATGTAAAGTTGTAAATGAACACCTCGAAAGCTCTCAGTCCACAGAATTAACCACATCAGCAAACTCATGTCCGATTAAAACATCAAAAAGAGCTGATGTCGAAATTGTGGTAGCGGAGAAAGTTTTATCAAATTTAATTTTGGAATGTGAAAATCCCAAATATCTAGAACCCGCATTTAGCTATACTGAATGCATAAGTATTTATGATAATACAGGAATGAACACAAATTTTTCTGATGAAAATGGTTTCCAAGCTCCTGCAGCATTTTGTGAAATTAGAACTGCTCAAGAATATGATAGTGCTGATGAAAGCGAGATTTCACAAGCAGAAAATTTTCATAAGTATCCAAATGAAGATATATCCAAGGAGTTAGTGTCCACAAATTGTGCCACTGAGGAAAAACAGTCATGTAGTGCAATGTCAAATATTTCTATGCAGGTTGCAGTAGGTGATTTGCTTCCTGTCCATGTAGAGAATAATGACTCTTCTGTCTGCAAGCCTACTGTACCATGTACAGTTGATACAAATCAATTAGTGTGTGATACTTTTACAGACAGTGATCGAACATAAGACATGGTTATATATTAGTTCTGTATATAAAATTACTTAGTAGTTTCTGATTGAAAAAATTTGCATTATTGTTATAAAGAAGAATATCAGCCTTTTTTAACTGCCTTGCACTTTTCTTATTTTAAATAAAATGATGAATTGAAAAAGATTATCGTTTAGATATTCATCTCTTCATCATATGACAGTTGAAAACTTTATATATCTCTAATGTAATTTAAGAAGAATATAGCAAAATAATTAGTGCATTTGATTGACAGCTAAGAAAAGGAATATTTGTTTTATAAAAATGATGAAATGCTAATGTGAAGTATTGGAGATTATGTAGATCTTTGTAGTTCAGGGGTTATAATTATATTTCATTGTTTATTTGTCTATATAATTTTAAGCATATGTTCATATTATAGTTTATATATAAACTATGCAAACTTATTTTGTTAAGTATTTGTTATTCAGTTCTTGGGTCACTACATATGGTGCGGCAAGACCATCACTATCCTTGCGCTTTGAAATACATAAGTTCTTGGGCTATTAAGGTGATAAATTAAAAGCGAACTTCTATTCTGTTTGTAATATCTTGATGACTGCATATAGTATACAGTATATGGATGCACCAAGTTAGAGCCCTGCATGCTGTTTGTGGCTATTCACAAAGAATTTTGTATGTCCATCCAAAAACTATTTAGGATGTATTTTTACCCTGACTGTCATTTAATTTTATTCATGCAATAAAGTTAAAAGATCATTGTTATTTTAGAAATACTTTGTTATAGTTTGATTGTAATTTGTCTTGAAAGACACCACTAATAAAACCACTTGTTTAAATTGTCTTGTTCATTATTAAATAATGACAAAATAACAAATTTTGTTAAGTTTGATTTTTTTTTGTAATGACTTGTTTTTTGTTTAAAAATAACTGGTAGGCTAGTTATGTGGTAAAATTCTTAAAAGCAATGTCAGTACATATATTTCCAAATGCCTTGAGTAACTACATTATAGTTCTATAAATTTTTATTAACTAGTTCTATTTCAGATGTATAATGAATAAAAGGAAAAATTTCATAAACTTAAAAAAAAATATATATATATATATCATTTCACACCATTTTTAAACAGACTTTCAAAATTAAGAAGTTCGTTTATTTACTTGTTTTCAAATCAGCTTCCACGTTATAAAGTACTATTCTAGACCATTTTAAGAATGAATGAGCTAATCTGTGTTATGAAATTTTAATAAATAAATAAAAAATTCTTTAGAATATTACAATATCATCATATTCAACCATTATCTATCCACTGCTGGATGAAGGTCTCTCCAAATGCTTTCCACACAAGTCTATCCTGAGCAATTCGCTTCCACGTCACCCCAACCTGTTTTCTTATTTCATCCACCCATCTAGTTTGAGGACGTTTTCTAGGTCTTCGGTGGTCTCTTGGAATCCAGTTCAGAATTTCTGTTGTCCATAATTGACAGTTCTTCTTGCAATATGCCCAGCCCATCGCCATTTCAGCCCTTTTACTTTAACAATGATGTCCTCCACTCTAGTTTGCTCTCTCACCCAAGTGTTCCTTTTTCGATCTCTCCTAGTTATTCCAAGCATGCACCTCTCCATGCTCCTTTGTGTTGTCTGTAACTTTCGTATTGCTCCAACTGTTAGACTCCATGTCTCTGATCCATAAGAGAGGACTGGCAATACACACTGGTTGAAGACCTTTCTTTTTAGACACAAAAGCAATTTTCCCTTCAGGATAAAACTGTTTCTTCCGAATGCACTCCAGCCAAGTTTAATACGTCTGTTGAGTTCTTTCATAATGTTGCCTTCCATTGAAATCAGCTGGCCAAGGTAAATATATGAATCAGCAACTCATTGGTCCAGGCAACATTTTTCTATATTTTCTAGGGTTCAGTGGCGATGTCCCGATGCCCATGATTCCCAAAGTCTTTAAAGAATAAGAAATTTATTCGATAAATAAGTTTTTTTGATCAGTTAATTGAAAAGGAAGCTGCCTTCCCTCTCAATTCAAAGTCATTTATGAAAGTAATAGCCAAAAGTCTTTAAAGAATAAGAAATTTATTCGATAAATAAGTTTTTTTGATCAGTTAATTGAAAAGGAAGCTGCCTTCCCTCTCAATTCAAAGTCATTTATGAAAGTAATAGCCAAACAAGTTATTTGTACAAGATTATCTGTTTGATAATTTCGCAGGTCCCAAAAAGTTACAACACAAACAAGAATTTTTGGAATTAGCAGACATTCTATCGCCCAAGCTGCAATAAAACAGCATGTTATATATTTGGTGTGGAAAGTAGTCTTGTTTCCATGGAAATGATGTAGAGTTTGCCGTATTTTAAAGACCTCAAGAGCCTAGTAAACCAAAGTTCATACGGTTCTTAATTTTTTAGGAAATGAATTTTAGTCCTTAAGAGTCCTTATTTTCGCCCAAAATCTGCAAACTTATTTTGTTCTGTTACTTCTCAGCATTCCTCTACAGTACATTTTAGTTTTAATTTTTATTACTGTCATTCTTCTCACAATATGAATCAACATACGAACATAAAATTTCACACCATATGCGGGGATTGTAATATGCCTTTTACGAACAATTGGAACATGCATAGAGGGCAACTCCCTCTGGGAATGTTTATAGATAACTCCCTGGAACCTTCTGCAGTATTTTTTTAGAACAAGAATGACCAATACATCTCACACCTCTTCTTAACCTAGATATAAAGTGCCAGCTCCTTAGGCACGGCTTAAGAGCCTTGAGCACTCTAGGTACTTCAGTCTTTTCACTGCCCCGCCACACTGTATATTTTGTAAATATAGTAGACTCTCCTTTTAACGAACTGACTATAAAACGAACAACAATAAATTCCCGGCCGTTATTCCAATAAGACATGTTATTTTTCTCTCCTTATATCGAACAGGAGTGATCAAGATTGCTCTATAAAACGAACAAAATGTACTTCAAATAAAAGAAAAAAAAATACAAGAAGAGACCACTTTTGCAATTTTTGTTTTTCAAATGCTTTTGCCCGCAAAAGCCGGAGGTGGGGGAGAGAAGAGAAACGAGCGGAGGAATTCAAGCTGTCTGCTATTGGTTGAACGCGGAGGAGAGCGGAGCTTCGGATTCAACCACTTGATGTTGTAGCGCCGCTTCAGGAAGGTAAAAAAAGTTGTCTTGAATAATGTCGCTGCGTGTTACTCTGTCTTTTAAAGTTAAGAGCGCAATTTTGGATGATGTCTCGGCTAAACATTTAAGTAAAACCGAAATTGCTAAGAAGTATTCAATTCCGAAGAGTACTCTTTCCACTATCATGAAAAATGATAAAATTCTGCAGTCGAATGCAGTTTCGCCCGCCCGTAAGCGATCCCGGGATACCAAGTTTCCACAGCTGCGATTTGCTTTGACGCGGTGGGGAAGCGAACCAGAACATGAGCTGATTAGGAGTGTTGATCCAGAAATAAATTTTGATGCGGAATTGGTTTGCACGGAAGAAGCGACAGACGAGAGCATCGTTCGTGAGGTTCAAACGGTAGGACCTAAAAGTGACAGAAAATGTGACCGACTTTTCTGACGATGATGAACGTGAACCAAAGCCTACAACGAAAGTCGTTTTTAATGCAATTACGTGCATTACACGTTTTTGTGAAGAAGAGGACAATTCGGAATGTGTGTTGGACATGCTATCGAAGGTTGAGAACTTCGTTTTTTAATGCAGGAAGCTCATGCAACCACAGATTTGAACCAGTACTAGTAATACGTACTGGTAATTCTCTATAATGAAATTTCCGTACAAAGAATTATTTTTGGGGTCCCCAGGTGTTCGTTATAAAGCGAGTCTACTATAGATATCCGTTATTAGAAGTTTTACCCTTCTCTGTATGTGTCTATTGTTCATCCCAACCATTTTTCGAAGGGCGGATTGTCCTTCCTGGTCTTTATAAGTTCTACTTACCTACCCAAGGAAATATTTTGTGACGGAAAATAGCGGTTAGGGTGGAGGCATTTGTGATTATATTATATCCATTATTATAAAATAACGATATTTTCATCAACATTTATTTTATTTGATTGCGAAGTATTTTATTTTCCCGTTGCTTGGGGAAGGTAGTTGTTTTTTCACCGAGTTTTTCTTAATTTAATACTAAGGCGAAGAAGGATATGAGAGGTTCCGTAAAGGAATGATCGTCGGAATTCTACGGTAAAGATTGACTACAATTTAAAGAAAAAATACTCACCTTTTAAAATTTTGTGCCCCTTTATAATAAACTCGGGCTTTCGTTCCCCCGTCTTAGAGTCGATGATGGAGATATCCTTTTAGGACCGCAGCTAGACTGTTTTTACAAGGATGTAGGCTTCGAATTCGTTAATGAGTTGACGTATTTTATAAATATATCTAATAATACTATCTAAGCAGACTAAAAGTTTAGCGTTAATGAATAAATTTTTTAACAAATTTTGCATTGAGTCAATGATGGGTCCTTCTGTAGTACATTGGTGAGGCTTTTGCCGTTATCCAAGGTTTGACTTTCAACGATACCTCCCTCCAAGAAAAAGTTTGCCATCAAACTGCTATCCGCAATTCGGGGGTTGGTTCCATAAGCCTTAAAAGGTTCGGAATTCTTCGGAAAACTGTAGATCTCGATGCAGTAGGACCCTTGCGCCGTAAAACATGCAAACAAGCATGGGTTACCGGTTGATAAAGTGGTTCGCTAGAGAACAAAGGCATAACTCTCGTATAGGAGGAAAGAAAAAGAGGTGATAGCGTCCCCTAGCGGCATTTCGGTTTTTTTGGCGCTACTACACCAGACGTTACCTCCCTAAATCTAGTCCGTGTTTCCAAAAACTGGCAATCGGCACAAGGTGACTAGCCACCATGTTGTTTACGCCTGTTTTTTTTTTTATTTTCGTCCTCTTTATCCTCCTACGAATCATAAAAAGTTGTTTATGGCGTTTTTCGTCCTCTCCTCTTTCCTTTCTTTTTCCCTTCTTAAATTCACACATATCTTACCTTGCATATTTAATCAATTAAAAAAAAAAAAATGTTCAGACATTTTCACTACAACGAACACAACCAGACGAGAGAGCAACGTGAAGCGATCATTAAATGGCGTCTCAAACCAGTTACCCGTATGTGATGCCAAACTTTGTTCCAGTAATACTGAAACAATATAAATTAGCTAGATCTGTTAAAAAAAAAGCTAGATTTTCTAAAATATTAGCTAGATCTAATAAAATACCTCCTTTAAAATACCTTTTCTACAATAAATTACCTCCTGTAAGATACCTCTTCTAAAATACTTCCTCTAAAGTACCTCCTTTGGAATACATCTTTTAAAATATTTTTTCTAAAAAACCTCCTCTAAAGCATCTCTTCTAAAATATCTCCTCCAAAGTACCTCTTCTAAAATACCTTTCCAAAAATTCGTCCTCTATAATTCCATCTCCAAAAATCTTTTCTAAAATACCTTTCCTAAGAATCGTCCTCTATAATACCTTTTCCAAAATACTATCTCCAAAATACCTCCTCTAAAATCTTTATTCTAAAATATCTTCTCTGAGCTATTTTCTCTTCTGGTCAGATGTTAGTTTTCTAGCCAAGTACATATTATTATTGTGGAGAAACACTAATACCAATTTTGGCGAAGTCTACAAACATGCGCAGGAGGATTGCTCTCCGGCCGATCTGCTTTCCCGCTACGGGCTAGTGATTCTATTACGTTACAAATCCATCTAGTGCAATTTTTAGCGATTTCTAACGTAAAGTGATTTATGTCAAAACACGGCCAACTAGATTACTACAGGCCCGCTCACGTGAGCCCAACGCCATAGAAAACCTGTCCCCAAATTTTCGCAGTGGCGATTCTCTCAAGCAGTTTTTCTCCGACAGATGGCGCCTGCTACCTGGGTTAATATTCTCAATTTAACAGACTATAAATGCCAATTAATGTCCCAGTTTCTGATTACATACAGAAATAGATTGCCTTTTTCTCAAAAATTTATCGTATTTTATTTTCCAACGACGATGATGATATCGTGATATGATATTGTGGTGCACACATTAATTTAATGATGTTGTTATATATAATTTGGAATGTATCATTTGGAATTTAATTATAATTTTAATGCAAATATATAAGTAGTAATAATGTAATTCGGGCTAGTTTCCTTGTAAAAGACTTCCGTGAAAGGCATGTTCTTCCTTTGAATCTGGCACTCTTTACCATGTTTTGCGCAGTGTGGCCTAGATGTCCTTGCGCCATATAAAAATCAATAACAGAAGCAAAATCGAAATGTACATGTCAAATAACGAAATCAACGAGTCACACTTTGTGCTTCCACTTAACATGTAGAAAGGGCTAGCAAAATCTGTGGTTGAAATAACAACACAAAAGTACCATAATATGGCTTTAAAAAATTTGTGAACGCTTTTGTGGAAATTGAAATAATATTAATAATTTATATCCATTAAATGATTTACCTCATTAAACAAACGCGAAAGAATGGTTTTAATATTCACCTTAAAAATAATATCATCTCACATATCCTATGAGACACACATATCGCATAAATGAGGAATGGTGAAAAATGAAAACAGTAACACAATTTACACCAAATGTATTTTGCAAAAACAACCACAGATGTACAGTTAGGTGATGCGCAATTTAAAGAACCTATAGCGTGAGAGGAGAACTGTACTGGATTGTCAAAATGTCCTGGGTACATATGACTGTATGAGCATGCATGCCATGCATACTTCCACATATTAATGTAACGTGGTGAAGATAATTGATTACGCGTTATAGCTTGTAGTTTAAAAATATTGTTTCATTGGAATAAATGTACGTCAAGTTGTTCAATTAAAACAGTATCGGAAAAATGCCTTACATAATTTTTCCACACACGAAAGCTGTACTTATCAAGAGGTTGAGTAAGGTGGGTTGTTTTCAGTGGCATAAGAAGCATACGAACGTCGTTATCTGGTGGCGTAACGGTTTTGTTTAATTCGGAATTTTTGTATGTTGACCATGAGTCAACCAGAAGAAACGTTTCCTCTGGTATTTTTTAAAAATATAGTTTAGAAAACCATTCCTTTAACTCTTTCATCCCCATCTTTCCGGATTTAGAAGCAATGATATAAATATTATTTATTTGAAACATATTTTTTCTAACATTTATACCGAATTTCCTCGTTTTTTCCGGATACACAATAAACAACGACAATAATAATTTTCCGCTTTTACTGATGGTAGGCATTATGATATAAGAATGGGTCGTTGTACTTACTGATTGAACCGACCTTCAACTTGCTTATACCCGAAAAGGATTTGTTCGGAATGAATTTCTAAATAAAAACCGAATTGTTCTGCACTTAAAATTTGGTCGTCTTTTAACAATGAATCTTTAATAAAAGTATTTACATCATTTATAAAAGCCTATGCAGATTTTTCAATAATATCATTTTCCGAAAGATTTTGCTTTGAAACACATGTGGCTATTTTTCTACTGAGGATACCGAACTTCCCTTTTATTTTACTCAACCAATTTTTAGATGCACAAAATTTCATTCCTAGTTCCAAAGCTTTCGCTGACGCCCAATTTTTCAAGTCGACATCATGCACATTCAACCGTGCCCTTCTGGCATTTTGGAACTTCTGCATCGTATATTTTTGAATTTCTTCTAATTTGTGGTTGTGATCACCTTTCATTTGAACGTATTCTTCTATATAATTCTCTTACACTTTTAACAAATTTGAATTTTGTTTTGGACGCTCTGCTGACTTTGCCATTTTAGTATTCTGCCAGTACAATACAGCAGCCTTTTTCTTCGTCCACGATATGTACTGACTATTTTTCATACCATCCACATAAGAAGTAGAGTCACTGCTTTCACTCTCTGAAGACGTATACATAGACTGAAATTCATTAGCTAATGATGACTCTAGTGACAAGATTTCTTCAGTGTCAACTAAACACGTTACATTTCCGTAATTTTATTGCAATTTCATAATTTGTTTTTTCAAATTTATTTCATCTTCTGTATATGCAGACAATTTCATATTTTTTGAGGAATATTCCTTAAAAAGCATCCATACAACATTAAAAACATATATTGTTACATGTTACTCGCACTTGGAAAATTATAAGAAGACATATTAACTAAAACCTCATAAATAAGAATAATAAAATAATTACTTAATCCAAATTGAAAAGTCGCAACTGGCGAAGTAAATTTAAAAACTAAACTAAAACATTTTCTACTATAACTTTCACAAATAAAATATTAAATTCTGACGTAAAAAAAATTTATAACTTAAACAAAATCTAATATGTTTGAAACTGGTAAGCAGATATAAATGTATTTTTAAAGCGTCAAAGCAGATTATATCACCCTGATGGTATTATGAAATTCGTTTGTTTAAAATTTTCGGCTAACTGAA
>QLNU02015309.1:31937-57238 GCA_006491805.2 Dysdera silvatica | reverse complement strand
CGTTTGTGACGTCACCTCCCGTTATTTCTAACTGTTCCATCGGACTTCTTTTCGTGAACGAACAGTTGGTATATTAAAGAATTTGAATCGATCGGGTTAATCACGTTACAACTCTAATAAAGGAATAAATACAAGAGGCTGGAGAAAAGAGAACTATAAAAAAGAGGAAGAAGGACGAAACAAGTAAGGTAGGAATAGAACGACCAGGGCTAATAGTAGAAACGAAGGCCCTTAAGGGTAAGGCTGTCTTTGGCCTGACAACTAACCAAGACTTAGACAGGAAACAAGGGAAGCGCCGATGACATATCGTTGACTCCAAATAGGGGAAATGAAGAAATAAACACAGCGTTTGTTAGGCTTTATTTCGTCTGAAATTTATTGGAGTATTCGATTATATGAACTTTCGATTAGAAGTATTTGCCTCCCGATTAGATCCCGCGCCCCTACCAAAGCATTTATGGGGGGGGGGGGCAGACCTTCCAAAAATTTACCGAAAATAAAGAAATACTGAATATAGCTAAAGAAGAAAGGCATAACGTAAGTAATATTTTACCTTTGAAAATGCCTAAAAAAGTTTTCTATCATTAATCATACACAGGCGTCGTGTTACAGATAAAGGTGTTTGGTAAGTTTTACACCCGATAATCTGCGGAATTATCTAAACTTAAATAATAATAATTATTATTATTTTAACAAGAAAAGATCTACGATAGCAAAATGAACTGGTACTATAACGGAAATTGAGGCAGCAAGAAGGTGTATCGCCAAAAGTAAGCAGGTAAAACTGGTTCCAGCCAAGTGGACGGAGGGACAGGTCGAAGCGGCGGCCGATTATTATTATTATTTTCTTTTAATCGCAAATAATCTTCATAGAAATTAACCCAATATATTGTAAAAAGTGAACAATGGTTGAAATTGTTAACTCGAAACGAAAAGACTACAGATCAAAGGAACGTCCTTTGGCAAAAGGTATAGAAGTCCGGGCATGGCCGTAGCCAGGATTTAATTTCGGGAGGGGGGGGGGCGTGCAGGACTGTGCTTACATCGTTAGCGGCCCTCAATCATGTTTTAACGTAATACAAAGATAAAAATATTAACCGGGGTTTAGGATTACAAAATAAAGTCTTTCACTGGTTCAAACGCGAAAGGTAAAGAGAAGATAGTAAAGTTAAATTAAAAACAGGCATTTCAAACCAAAGTTAGCTAGAGACTATCACTTGGCGCTTTTTTGCTTCCCTTCGATGTTGTTGATAAATGAAAGGGCTCAATATTTAGGTCTACTACCGTATTATAAACATAAACACAAAGAGAAACCAGTACAATGAAATTTCTGCTTCTCAGAATTTGGGGTAAGTTTCTTTTTGTAGGAAACCGGAAGTCTGTGGAGCATATGGCCACCACAATAAGTATGATAGCGTACATTGTCTACTGATGCTAACACATGTTTCATAACACGTGTATTTATTTCGACGATCATTTAGAAGCTTCATGGTCATTATGGGAAGTATGACGTCACACGCAAAAGGTGAATTGACCAAATACTCTGTTGAAAGTATATGGGGCCGCTAAAATCTGATTTCTTGGTGTTTGTGCTACAATTTTCAGCGGCCCTGGGCAATCGCCCAGCTCGCACCTCCAAAGCACGGCCCTGGGGGGGGGGTTAAAATTTTTTACAGCATGTATCGATACAATCACAGCATGCAAGGCCGTAGCCAAGTCCCATTAAAAATTTAGTTTCGGGGGGTCCCTGCCCCCGAGATACGGGTTTGTGTCTGGGAATAGAGTACTTCTCCGTTGGGCCAACCTTTCCAAAACCTTTATAGACACAATTAATGAAATCAGAGAAGGGGTACACATACACACACCACGGAAAGGATATATATATTCATAAAATAAACTTGTAGCCTTACCTTCATCTAACGAGATATAAACAGTTGGTTGTAATGATATATTCGTAGGAACTTTCAAAACCCTTTACAAAGACCAGATTTTCACGTGTGGTGATGTGTGCTCCTTCCCACAAGAGTTTCTCACAGAGGTCCTACGTTGTGCTGCCCAGCTACTTTAACAGGATTGATTTCTAATGGCCTCTAGCAACACAACGGGCAGCAGTACGTTCCAATATTATTTCTGCGCCGGCACGAACATGAAAAAATATTGACGTAAACCACAACATAATCGTTGGTCTATGTCAGGGGCGGGGGGGCAACTTTTAGAAGTGAAAAATCTGTAGTCAATCGTGCGCCTGAAGGCAGATCACCGTTTTTTAATTAAACAAAATCGTACATAATTTATGAAAAAAGGGCACAATGAGGAAATTAAGTATTTATTAAATTAATAATAATAGAGGATTAAACTGTATTAAACGCAATATTAATTCTTAGAATTTACAAATGCTGTAGTGCAAAATTACAAATGCTGTAGTGCAAGTTTGGCATTTTCGAGAAATTCTTTGTCAAATATATTCTCGTAACATTTCACATGTTGTCTGCATTTAACTATTAGTAAATTTTCTAATGTGTCAGTAGGGCATCGTTCAGGGCGAAACTTCTCCTGCGTACATATGTGTGTACAGGAGAAGTAGCACTTAGGACAATACCAAGTCGCCAAACACACGGGCCACCATCCATTGGCATTAGATCATTTTGGAAATTCTTTAAATGGCGCATTTTGCCATATGTGGTAACCTTGAATGCGCTGGATGCGAACACTAAATTCACTGTAGCAGCCAAACGACTAATTATAGAAAAAAGTAACTAAACAAAAATTGTTTATTTTCATGTCCTCTACCTGCTGCATATACTTGTCAGTTCACAATTCATTTCCAGTGTGCTCAAAAAGGCAGTTTTATGATTATTTCTCACTATGTGGTACGCAGATCCGGATCAGAAAAGGGAATTCCGGATGTTTTTGTCTCTGCTGTATTATTAGGTGAATCACTTAAATTCTGTATGAAAAAAATATTTTAATTGATGTAATTGGTTACGCAGCCGCGAGGTGGACGTATACACTAAATTCAATTCTATTGGCGAAACCGGTCCTTGCTCTTGCGACATGGGTTCCATTGGCCGATATGTTCATCTGGTGTCCTCATAACCCCTTAAGTTTGGAAACAACCTTCTGGGACACCATATATATATATATATTGTGCGTTCGCGCAGACCTGACGCCTGATACCGTTAGCAATTCCTAAAAAATTTCTCATCGTCGTCTTTCTGACGTTGAACTGTGATGCATTGCCTGTATTGTAATCCTGCTTTACGTCAAATAAATGTTTTTCTACTTATTATTGGTCCTTTTTGTTCCATTCGACGTCACAGCCTTCATAACTATTTTTGCGATTTTCTCCCACTAAACGTGGTTTGCGACCTCCATGTTCTATGACAATTTTTCATCCTCTTGATGTCTACTATCACTTCTCTGAATTTGTCGGTCGAATTCGGCAACACCCTATATATATATATATACTGTGCATTCGCGCTCAGTTGGCGCGTGATACCGTTAGCAGACGGGTTAGTCCATTGCAGTTTAGGGAAGGCCGTCTTGGAGGAACTGGTTTTTCCCGCGCGAAAAACCAGTTTCGGCAGTATATACATAGAGTAAATCCGGGTTACATGCCTCACTTTTTTTAAAATCGATATTCTGAGACCCATGGCGCACAAACATGAAATTTACTTAGTCATAATAATCGATACACTTTTAAGAAACATATATATTAGTAAAATATAATTTACAAAAAATTCAATAAGCCGCTATAATTTATTTTTTAACACCCTTCGTTGCGGCATCTCTGCCGAGTATGTCGGGTGTTACGCCGCACCATGAGGCTTGCCGCGTTTCGTATAGTAAATGAATTTACTTCCTATCAAATACGTTTCTTCAACAACTATGTTATGAAAAAATAGAATAACTGAAATTGCGATTTTATAAAACATAAAAAATTGACTGAATTCAAAAAACATTCGCTGTTTTTATTTTGCACTCATTTTCAGAATCGGAACAAACATGGACAAAATAATGACATAAATGAATTACTTTTTTTTTCAAATAGGCTGGGTTAATTTTTTAATCTATTCTCTCTCTCCCACAGTCGGCACAAAGCTTACGGAAAACATTACATTATCAAACATTACATATACATATTACATTACATATACAAACAGTACATTCTGCATGAAGCCATCGCTTACTTACATATAGCACAATGTAACCATTCGCATTTTTTTTGTTGTACAATAATAATTTTCTTCATATTCCTTGCATGTATTCACATCTAAAGTTCGTGATGACCTAACTTCATTTTCCTTTCTTTTACTTATCTCATTAGGGTTACCTCTGGTTTTCTCTATTGTAATGGAATCAAACCCAGAAACATCATCTACTTCAGAACTAGTACTATGACTATTTGATTCATAATCTAACCACCTTCTTTAGTTATTTCTATTTCTTTCTTTTCCAACTTTCTTCTACTATCTTTCTTTTAACGGTCTTCTGTTTTCTGCAGTGGTTATTACAAGTGCCTATTTCTTCGTTGCTTTTCCTTTTTTCTTTATTTAATTTTGGAATTGGAGATATTGCATGCAAATGTTTCGATGGAGATGCAAGAATTCTCTTCAGGCAAACCTTGACTGGTGGATGGCTCTGTATCTGCAAGGTCTTATGCTTTCGACTCAAGTGCATGTTTATGCGATGGTTCCATTCTCAATAATGACGAAAAAAAAAAGAATTTTGGAGAGCTTTTTTATGAATTTGGCGGATTTTTTGAAAACGGTGATATTTTTATGTATTTGTAAGAAAAGAAAATTATAATTAAATTGGCGACATTTGACTAGGATTTGCGATTATACTTAGCGGTATTTGGCGCAAAATAACGAAAAATTAAAATTAACATCCGAAAGAATACGCGCGGCGTATGTTTCTGATTTTAACTGCGGCATGTATACCAATTTGTAAGGTATAGATGCCACACCCCACGCCTTCCTGATCTTGAATTCAAACATGGCGAAATAACAATGAAACCTCTCTACACTAAGACTATGCTTCGCTCAAACAGGGAATCCACTGACATCGTTAAAGTCTTGACTGTAATGTATAAAATACGATAGCACACGAAAATATTTCATAATAAACTCTATGACTCACCGTATATATTTGTTAATTTAAAAACAAAAAGGCACAGGATCACGATTTTTTTACCGAACACGCTTCAAATACTAAATGGCGCAACTTTAGTATTTTTTGCAGTGTCATCTCACAGCCCATTTCAAAACTAGAGGGAATGCGCAATCTATACCTAATGCGTCATGTAAACCGGATTTACCCTATATATATATTATTTGATAACAACCAAGTGAAAGTACTGTGGGCTCCCACAATAGAAACACAATGTTCACTTCACAAGTTTTTTTAACAGTTGCCACTTAAAAACACAAGAAAACAAACTTCTTCCGTATCTGGCAACATATCGTATAATTATAATTTTACTTTTTATATTTAACAACAGTGTATGCAATTGTTTTTTAAATTCTAAAACCAAATCAATCTTCAATTTACCATCAAAAATATGCACACGTCTCCTTGAAGGCTCCGCCAAAAAGGCATACTAAATTTACCGAACCTCGTATTCGAATTAATTTATTTTCTGATATGTATTAATAGAAATATTCTAAACATTTAAAGTACTGATAAATATTATTTTAACTGGATGAATTGATACATTTCTTCAAAATTTAGATCTGTAATACCTAAAACAAGAAATAGACTAGCTAGATTCATTCAGTGGCGGATATACCAGTGGGCTAAGTAAGCTGAAACCTAAGGCGGCAAATTTTCATCGAAAAGTTTGCGGCCGAGAAGTGTGCAATGGCGGAACTGGTTTTTTGGTTACCAATTGAATTATTATATTTAGAAGCATAAGTAGGAATTGACAAAGGAATTGCTGGCATGGGAGCAGACTCGAAAGAGGCTAATGAGGTACTAAATTCGCGAATGCTTACGAAAAGATGTATTTTAAATACCATCGTCAAATTAAGAATTTGACAAAAGAGTCAAAATCTCTGTTATACCTCTGATCGCGCTTGGTAAGATAAGGCGCAAAATATGTCAGTTTACAAACATCATATTATATTAGCCTATAGGCGGAAAAACCCTAAATTCGCCTCTGGACAGCTGTATTTTATTTTAAAAATATTCTACATATAGTTCTGAATGAACCACTACGAATTTATAAAGGTCCAATGCAGATATAGTCATGTTTCCTCTGAAATTATGTTAGCATAATGATGCATAAATATAAAAAGTTAAATAGTAGTTGCACAAGATTGTAAATAAAGTTTAAGGTGAATGTTCAGATGTGAATGATGGGGCATTGAAATATTAATTCTTTGCGTTAAGAATGCAGTGGCCGATTTTAGATGTTGCCACCTCTTTCTATTCTTAGAAAGGAAGGAATATTTTTGAAAAAAAAAAAAAACCTATACCGCACGCTTAATTTTTTTTTTATATATGTAAAAGCGATTTTTCACGTACTTATTCGAACTAATAATTTGACTACTAATAGTGTATAATGGCTGATTATTTTTGTGCTTTTAGCTGCCACACCCTAAGTTTACAGACATAATTATTAGGTACACAAAGTAAAAGCGCTTGAAGGCTGATGCTATAGATAGAAATGTATGTCATCCTCTTGATGAAAATTTTTTGTTACCACAGAAACTAAATTTTGCCCCGCTCATTAAAGTTAGATGGAAAATTTTATTTTTTTGGGGAAAGATTTGATTTTTTTATCCCTCTGCTGCCGTCCTCTCAGCAGATACCACCTCCAGGCACTTGCATGTGTACTCAGAAATGCCTCGTTATAAATGTTCATGATATTATATATTCATTATCTTGGCTTCCCATTATTATCACACTATTTTAAACAATACGTATATATGTAAATAATGGTTGAACATTAAAGGATTTGCCCCACAATTTCAAAAGTAACGTTCTCAATATGATTTTGAGTGTATACTAATTCTATTTAATTCTCTTTATATAAGTTTTGGCCTAAAATTCGTGGGAAAAGAAATTAAGTTATGTATATGTATGTTAAGGGTGCATAAATGGCTTATTTCTCAATATCTTCTGTGTCCCTCTAATTTCCCAAGTTCTCAGTTTTCATGTCCGAACATTTGCCTTAAATTATTCTTACAAATTATCCCATTCTTCCAAAGCCATCGTCGAAAGTACTGACCCATATAAAGTTCGATGTTACATACTTTCCATCATATAATCCCCCTGAGAATGAAAGTAAGCATCAAATTGAAAAAAAAAAAAGCATCTCTTGTGTTTCTTTACCAGGAAAATATGCATTTCCCCTATTTTGCTCATCAGATCCATGCTTATAAACAGAATGATGTCACGGTAATGACGCAATACGAGTCTCATCTTCCAACCTCTGTCTACCATGGAAGATCATTGGCCTTTCTGGGCCTCGATCGTGACGATCATGACAAGTAGGTCACGCCAGAACCTTCTAAAATTAATCCTAGAGGTCGCTGCGCAAGTCTGTCACTGCACGCTATTGGTTAGAAATTGCGTGACGTCACGCATGATTTGAATCTTCTTCAGCAGCCATTTTCTTCAGATCCACACCCAAAATAGGAGGAAATATTTTCACTCCGGAATAAATCAAAACAATTCTTTGGGAATGTTGTAATATGTTTCCATTTTCCCTTTTGTTTCGGAGAGATGAGCTTAACTGTGCTTAACGACCCATGAATTTCCTTTCCACTTCACATGATTGAGCTTGCTTTCAGTTTTTGAATCATACGAGAAAACACTACATTTAAACACAATGACCCTGAAGGCATTTGTTTTAATTTGTTTTGTCAAATTTCACTTTTCAAGAATTTAAGTTTTTGTCAACTTTCACTTTTCAAGAATTTCAGTTTTTGTCAAATCGCTCATGCTAAATACATGGTAAAGGGTGCATGCATTTGAATTCTTTTTGTATTATAAGTAGGTACCATTACGTTTTGCGGAGAGCAGCTATGGTTGTCGATATGCAGGTGTATAGATGAATGGAAATACACAGTACATGATGGGATGATACACCATTCCAAATTAGCTAAGTGCAGTATTAACTAAAAGTGTCGCAGTCTCTAAGAAGTTAATAGAAATTAGGAAATTTGACAGTAATTGCACTCAGGAGACCGAAATGTAAGGAGCATGTGTCTTTAAGTGCTAATAGCATTTCTAGCAAAGAAACGCAATGAGCCACACTTAATAAGCTAGAGTATCTCTGCGTATCTTCATGTATAACTTATATTAAAACTAACCACTATTTAACCACTAACTAGCAGCTTAGCAGCGTTACTAATTTTATAGCAAAATTTCATTACGAAATGTTGAAACAAAAATTACCGATTTTTTCAGGAACATCGTCGAATTTACCTATAGGTCAAATAGGTCTGGCCCTAGAGCCCCGCTATTTTAGGGTCCAACAGGGACCTTGAAAGAGCCTTGAGTTATTAAAATTTAAACATTATTTTAATTTTGCTTCTTTACAAATATCCGAGAAATTTTTGTTATTGCTAAACCTGAATATCGAAGATAATTAACTTTAAAAAAAAAGCTTATAATTTATTGACTAAATATCATCAGGGGCCACATTTTTTGAGGCCCATTTTATTCTTCTCGCCTAAGGGCCCTTAAATGACTTAAAGCAGTAGTTCGAAAGTAGTATTTTGAATATAATAAATATATTATTGATCCTACCGAAATAAATAAATTTTACGTAGATTTTTATTAGTCACTTTTGTTTTCTACATTATATACTTCAATACTTTCTGCAATATTTTAATTAAAAAATATAATATGAATGTGGCTACGAATGTAACTTAATATGCTCAGTAATTAAATTCATTATAATTAAGTATATTTTTATTTAATTTTAATACTAAACAGTTTAATACTTTTTACTATCAAAATGCTTTATATAACCCTAAAGTGTATTACCATGCAATGATTTAAAAAACACATATCGTTTATAACGACCAAATTTGCACGGTCCTTGGACGTCGTTATAACCGATTTTCACTGTGCATTATTTCCTAATTCAAAAATCTTCAACCTAAACAAAATAAATGAAAATTAACATACATATAATTTTTACGTTGCTGCGATACTTGAGTGCTAATAGCGTGCGTCTTACGACTGTGCATCAGTGGCGCAGGAAGTGTCCTCAGGAGTCCAGGGCCCCCCAATTAAATATCAAGACGCACATTATTCCCTTCAATTTTGTATCACATGACCTATTTTAAAACTATTTGAGCCCCTCTATACTTTTTGAATTGATATGCCCCCACTGTGGAGTGATCCCCATTCTTTATATTAATTTTACATATGTCATTCCTACAAGAATTTTACGTCTAATTTTAGAAAATTCACCAGAAGTGACGAAATCTCAAAAAATTACCAGCACAAAGTTCAGATCTAATGCCCATAATTTTTGATTTGCTACATCACTGTTGTGCTGTGATCGCTATTCTTTATACGAGGGCAAATCGAAATGTCTTTGCCCCTATTTTTTATTAGCCAAAATAAGGTACATACAAGTAATTACAAATATACGTACTATTCTACGTATTCGCCCCTAGTGATTTCCACGTTTTCGGTCCGCTGAAGAAGTTCCTGGCAGGACAGCGATTCACGTGCAACGATGAAGCCAAGACAGCAGTCCGACGGTGGTTCCACAGTCAGCCGAAGGAATTCTACCACAGGGGCATCTCAAATTTAGTGCTGCGATGGGACAAATGTCTGAACCGGTGTGGGGACTATGTGGAAAAATAGTGTAAGGTACGTAGAATAGTACGTATATTTGTAATTACCTGTATGTACCTTATTTTGGCTAATAAAAAATAGGAGCAAAGACTTTCTGATTCGCCCTCGTATTAATTTTACGCATGTGATTCTTACAAGAATTTTACGTATAATTTTAGAAAATTTACCAGAAGTGAAACCTCACAAATTTACCATCAGAAGGTGACATCTTAAGATCAAAATAGGAAGAAGTGAAATTAACACTGTGGGCCCTTTTAGGCTGGAAATAGGAAACAAAAGAGCAGACTGACTGGTAGAATTCTACAGCAAATATCAGCACATCACCGAGAATACTCGGGGTAATCACGCTCGCAGAAGACTATAAACATTGACATAACTAAAGGTGGGGGGGTTAGGAGCAGCCTTATAAAAAAGTTAGCCCTCCAAAAAAAGAAAAACGAAAAATACAAATGAATACTATTTGAATAGCATTGAAAGACGGAGGTGAGGACGGCTATGGTCCTCCTCATATCTCGAGACTAGCTGCGCCAATTGCTGCCCACATAGAAGGCACCTCGAAGTTCTATAAATAAACTAATTAAAGTCACTAACTACATTCTTATTAATTGAATATTCAGAAATATGATAACTAGATTAAAAAATTTAAATCATTCCAGATTCAGAAATACGATAACCAGCTTAGACTTCCACCACGTATAATATTGCTCTTGGGCTGCAACCTTTTCTTATTCACTGTGTTTGTCTGTCTACCATTGTTAATTAAATGTTTTACATTTATATATATATCGCTCTCTCCACTTGATATCCAAACCTGGTTGACTCGAGCTAGTCAGGTCCCCATCTTTACTCGTAATCACTCAGGTAAATCTTATGCAATTATATTATTACTATGCAATCACTCTTTTAACTCTTAATCTAATCCTAATTTACGTATGTTTTTATATATACACGTACTTCATCGACCTGTAGTCGCAATTTATTCTGATACAGTTTTGTTCGCCTTTATGTATTTTCTAATTGTGTCTGTTGTATGTTTTATTATAAATATTGTGTGTGTTGCCTGAATTTAAAAAAAAAATAAAAATAAATAAATTTATTACTGAAAGAAGTAAAATGAAAACTGTTTTAATCCTGATTGTGTCTCTGCTCACAATCTCTTTATAAATAATATAAATCTTAAATTACAAATAATCAACTTAAGAAAAATTATTTCAAAACTATATACAGTTAACAATACTAAATATAGATAAGAATACTAATTTGAGACAAAATTATCAACTACCGATGAAAATAAAAACTAAATACAGTTAACACTATCACCGATTATTAATTCAGTGACATGCATAAACAGTTCATAAAGGAATTCTCATAGAATAAAATAATAAAATAAAATAAAAATAAAAATTTCTTATAGAATTTTAATCAAAATAAGCGGTACATATATAGGAATTAAAGAACTGAAACTACTTTTCAATAATATTTATAAAATTTGCAAAATCTTAGAAGAACTTGATGAATCGATAATTATACCGATGGCTTAGCCTTATTTCAGAAGTGGGTAATTCTCTAGTTTCTACTATTCCCCCATCGTATAAAATACCACACACATGACTTGTCATTTGAAGTTGGGGACGGTAAACAATTGGAGATTATTCATTTCTGAAGCTATGTTATGCCATTGCACTGTACCAATCTTCAAGGAAACTGACATCACCAAATGCACAGAACGTATAACGCGCAACACACTTTTAATCACATAAATGAAATATTGCTAAAATATATCCATTCGGATTCGGATGTGTAGTCGTGAATTAAGCAGTTGCTAAAACGCTCCGTCACGTTTCTGTTCCACTACACCCCTGTTCGAATTTGATTCAGGATTGAAGTTGGCAGAAGAGGAGCAATTGACACATCATCGCGGTTAGCAGAAAAGATCATAGAAATAAATACTGCCATGATTTCTTGCTTTATGAATTATGGAAAAACTTTTGACAGACCAATAAGCCTAAGCTAATCGAAATATAAAGTAGTACAGAGATGGGAACTACAGATATTTAACTTGCCAAAGAAGCGTATTAAAATCAAAGCCAAGAATCAAAATAGGTAATCGAAAACCAAATCGAAAATAAATAATATTAGACACAGGGGTGTGTTCTTTCTTCAATCTCGTATAATCTGTAAGCAAAAGAAACAATAAAATATGTCATGAAAGAAAGAAAAGAAGAACCATGAAGATAAATGGAATATATATAAATAACTTGAAATGTGTTTATGATACGTTTACAATACTAATACCAAATAAAGAATTTACAATTGCTGATCGCAGGAATTTATGCAAACGGTGAAGATAGAGGAGGCCTTACCATAAAAAAACGAAAACCATATGCATTAGTAGGCAAAGAAAACATCCAAACACATCATTAAAAAAATGGGTTGTAAAACGTGTCTGCATGCTTTCCTATTCAGGAAAATTTTTTCTACAATATTGAATAAGGAAAGAAATTAGATGAAAAATTGACTGAGTCAAAATAAAAGTTAATGGAACGGAAGAATTTTTATGGGAGAGAACATTAAGTCTAAAATTTAGACCCTTATAAAATAATTGGAATATTTGCCCTATGTGTACTTCTATGTGGATATGAGACCTGGACAGTGAAAAAGTTCGAAAGAACTCTTCGGAGCTCTTAAAATGTGGACTTCAAGAAGAAGAATGGATACAAAGCTACCTGATAAGATCTTTAACCCAGAAATCTTGAACAAATTCGAAACAAAAAGAGGGATATTATAAACATAATATTTAGACAAAAATTAGCATAGTAGACATAAACTTTGAGGCACAAAATGCAAAACACCTCGATTAGCACTAGATTTATACTAGGGAACATCATGGTGAATGTGAAGGCAGAAAAAGGAGATATAGATGAATGATTTAAAAGCTTGAAGGGAACGAAATGCAGGGAAAATTATTCAGGAATGCAAAGAGGGTAAGAATAAAGATATATATCGGTCGGAAACTTCTGAATCGGAGAGGACGTTTGAAAACTAATGTAAAGATATTACTTTGATTATGCCAAAAGTTATGTCTGTTTTATATATCAATTATATGTCATATATCTGTGGTCACAGGGAAAAATTATAAAGTATAAAATCGCAATTTTTCAGGGAAGTACTTTTTATCTCAGAACTTTTCTATGTATGCAGTTTTTAAAAAAAATTTAGTTGACATCAATGGACTAAATAACATTCTAAATTTAATGGTTTGAAGAATAATTAATTTGCTGAAATCCTGTGCATTTTAATCACAGTCCACTTATTTTTTTAATTTTTTGACTTAACCACTTATTTCCTATGACCACAGATACATCAATTATATGTTAAATATATCAATTATATGTTAAAATGTTATAATGTTAAAAATATATCAATGTTAAATACATACACTTTATGTTAAATGTATCAATTATATGTTAAACATATAACTTACATACATTATATTTTTTAATGATTTTTATGCCACTGGAAGAGATAGTAGCAAATTTTAATTTGGTTAGATTTATTTTGATGCACACATGATATTTAATCAAAGTAAAAATTTAAACTGTAACTAGGAAATTGCATGCTATGTTGAAATACTTGTTTTTTTGGAAACCACAAATGTTCCAAATGTTTGCCACGGAAGCTGTATTTTTAGTTCCTTTTGCAAAGTCAGCTGCAATACCATATTCATTTAAATTTTCTTGTAATATAGCCAGTGGAAACGAAATCACAACGAAACTAATTTTATGCAAATTTTCCTTCACACTTTATCCAGGCTTAGGACTGGTAGTATCTATAATCAGTATTGACGTGTTCGACAATTACTCTTTTGCCATTTATTTTTAGTTTTTAAAATTTTTTTGTTCCTTAATTTCTTTTCAGATTTTTTTAAAAAATTTTTGTACGTTTTAAAAATTTTGTTTTTTATGATTTTAATTTTATTTATTTTTCATTTTACTTTCAATTAATTTTCTGTACGTATGAAAAGTATTGTAGGGCATTTTCGAATATCTCTATCCAAATGGCATCTTCAAGTTTCTTTTTAATTTGTTTACCTACTGCCACGTATTTATTATTTTCCTTTGCTTTCCTTCTAAATTAAAATATTTTCTTTCAATTAAGTAATCGTTGAATTCCGTTTTATTCTTTAAAGCTGGACTACTTTGGAAAAGTTTGTCTGTGGTCTGTTTAACATCGAGTTGAGTTTAAAACGCCATCATCCATCATTGGCGTTATTGGTTCGATGGCGTGCATTAAAGAAGTTCCACATTCCTAGTGAAAAATGACGTTTCCATCCATTAAGAAATAAAACAATCGTGAAACTGCCATAGAAGAGAATCTGATGGTGTTGTTTTCTGAATGCACAGCTATCCTTCCCCAATATTATATCAAATTTTGCTTCAGAAGCAAGGGATCGTCCATTAAACGTAGCCAAGGTCAATAACAAACGGCAGCCTGGGCCATTCCAGTGATTCTTAGCACCCCCTGCTTTCATGCCACGCTGACCGCTGCCTTGATCAGGAGCACTCCAGCACCTGGAGACTAGGGGCCATGGTTTCTGGTGTGTCAACATAATGGAGGAATTAGCCATAATTTCACCACGCTGGCTAGACGGGTTGGTGAATTAGCCCTCCCCTTCCGCCTTTCTATCCGTGTAGCAAATATTAATTTGCCACATAAATAGAAAGCTCAGCCTGCACCACTTGAAGGCGGGGTAGGACACTAGGTTACTGGCCCGACGAGCATAGGCGGTCACACGGGTAGGGCCGTGACCCCGCCTAATCATTGTGGAAGAGCGCCGAAGGTTTTCTTCAAACATAGTCATCAAAAATCATTCTTGCGCAATATTTTTACGTTTGCAAAAAAATTTGAAATGTGTACACTGTAAAAATGAAATAAAATATTTACTCGTTACATTATAAAACGCTACTTTTTACATTATAAAACATATTTAGTAGTAAGGGGCGCCAAAATTACTTCTGTCCCGGGCGCCTCTGCTGCGATCGCTTATGCCGGCCGGTTCCACACATCGTCACATACGTTCAGCGTGTGGGTCTCCTTCCAGTTAGATACCAGCAACCCTTTTGCAGGCCATATATATATATATATATATATATATATTTTTCTTTACGTACCACATTTTCATTTAATATTAGTTTATAACTATTTTTAACCCCCCAAAATTAAATTCTCCCCACGGCCTTGCTTTGATAATAAATAAATCATATAGTGATGAACTGCACGAAACTAATGAACAAGTATCAACACAAAACTATCGCAAATTAAATATATTATTATCGTACACTCAACTACCACACACGTACAATCAGCCTGGCGCAGTATAGCCCAGATGCTCTTGCGCCATAAAAAATCCAAACAAACAAACAAACAAACCTAACGACGGAAAAACGTTGGATTTAATTTCGCAAATAGAAAGACATTTCGAAATATAGGCACTGGTAAGTAAAACCCAACAAACAGCTATTAATAAATTTTTTTCCAAGACAAATAAATTTTAATATTTAACGTTTTGTTGTAAATTTACTTGTTACATTTAATAAATGCTTACGTTCGTTGTCTTAAACTTGTCTCATGTACTCAGAAACACATAGGTTTCGAAAGGAAATATTTGAATGATTGAAATGTAATATTTCAGAAACTTCAAAATGACCCTCTCTCTCTCTTTTACGGCCACCCCTATTTTACGGACAAATTTTTCTGTCCGGAGAGTGTCCGTTAATGAGGGGTTTCACCGTTATATTTATCGTTATGCTTGTTATGTTATTAAAGTGTTGCGCGCGACCCCTTTAGGATTTCAGGGACTCAGGTCACTTGCCCCTTTTACCTCCCCATTCCGGGCACTTGCGTTGGATTTTATAAATAAACTGACGACACTCCAAACCTATTAACACCAACGAGGGAAGCCTCCGAAGTGCCCGTCGCACCTCAAATCGAGACTTATACAATATGAAAGACCCGTATGTGTAATGAACAAAACAGAAAGAATTTTTCTGTAAAACTCAATTTCTGATTTTTCATAAATTTTTATAAAATTTTCATAATTCCACTAAAATGTAGCTTTGCGCTTAATTAACAGCAAAGTCGCAAGGTGAAGTCTTCAGTCAGGGGTAGTTTACCATTTAATTGGAATGTTTGGAGAAAATAACAATGTTTTCTTCTGAGCAAGCTCTAATTAAAGTATCTCCCCATGCGCATTTTAATATCCCTTTTCATCCCTGCCATGTAACATTCTTCTTAATCAGTTCTTATTATTTCTCACAGAAAATAATCCATGATGATATTTTTCACTTCACTCCTCTGCTGTTAAAAAAACAAAAAATTTGAATTTTTCCGCCCTGTGCCGTGATAATTTGCGTGTGAATTCTAACGTAAAAGAAAATCATAACATAAATTTAAGGTATTGTACCTTCTGATTACTCATGCAAATGATAACTTACGTAAACATGCATAAAACACAAATTTGTATCGCAATGCGTACATTTTAAAAAATGAAATTCTTTGCATTCATTAAAACCACATTCTTTGTGGTCGACGTAAAATGATAGAGATTAAATTTTATGAAATGACTCGATAAGAACATTAGTGCAATTGCAAGCAAAGCAAGGGTACATCAACGTAGGCTTATATTTATTGGCCTGAATTTGATTATAAATTAATGAATGCATTTTTATTATTTCGTTGCGATCAGATAATTTTATTAGAATGTTATTTACAGTGACGTAGTTTGTAATTTTTTTTAAAAGAAATTTTGTACTGACGAAAAAAATAAACTTTTGAAGGTGAAATGAGAGCTGTTGAGCCTGGAGGAATATGAAATTTGGTGCAATTAATTAATTTAATATAAAATATTAAATTAATTAATCAAAATATTAATTTTTGTGCATCTGGTAGATCATTATACGTAGACAGATCAGTCGATCTAGTGCAAGAATCTAAAATAACGAAAGAGGGAGGGTTTAAAATGGGAATAAGATAATTTGAAAGCCATTCTTTCATAATTTTGATTTAGACATTTCTGATTTTTACATTCATTTTACTAGATCTTGTGCTCGTTGTGTAAACATTAGTGGCATGAAATATTTCAGATCTTACTTTTGGCCCGAAAGTTCCTTTAGGTTCACGCAAAAATATCAACAGTTATATAATAATGGAATAATAATATAGGAATGTGTTACCGAAAACGTTGGCTGAACTAAAGTTAGGGTATTTTATTACAAAAGATGATGATGAAGCAAGATGATGTTTTCTGATTTGGTAAAAAGTGTTCGAGTCCGCTCTGATCAGCATTAAATATTTGACTGCTCCTGGAATGAGCAAATTCATCACGTGATGCTAAAACAAATTCAATAACGCTGTTTTCAAGAACTTTGTTATTTTCATTTTTAGCTACCGTTTTATATTTTGTAACTTTACGAGTGGTCATATCATTATATTTTTTATTTCATCTGTGAAATTCCTTGAAATTGTACGTTTCATAAAATTAAAATCCTTTGCTTTTTGATAAACCCATCTCTTTAAGTCTATGGCATGAATTGCTATATAGTTACTTCTGGCGTAATGAATTTTTTCTAACACTGCGCGTTTAATTAATTTATATTTCTCTTTTTTTTCGTTACCTAATTGAGTAATATCTTTTTTCAAAACGGCCTATGGCTTTATCGTCTATTTCTTTTCGATAACGTTTTCGAATTCGTAGAAGATTGTTTATTTTACAAGAATCGTAAAAATTTACAATATTTTTAATTTCTTGCAAATTGCAAGTCTCTTTACAAGTTTCATTATTAGAGATATATTCATTGTATTTTTCATCATCAGAAGCAGTGTTTTCAAAGCTATCATCATCAGAATTGCAATATAAGTTGCTATTGTTTCTTGCTTCGCTATTTTGAAAATCTAACATTATTTCTTCTTCAATAAATGCTCTGTTCAAAATTATTTCTCCAAATTTAGATAATTTCTTACCCTCATTTAATTATTCATCTATTATCGTGAATACAACTGTCCTGTACTTTTTCATGGTTAAGTTTAAAATCAGTTGCAAAATATTGATAAAACTGTACATATTTTAATACTTATATAATGTACTATTAATTCATTAATTATGGTATTATATTGCCCAATAGTTAAATAGGAATAATAATAAAGGTAATTAATTGAATTGTTTTAGAATCGCATAAAATAAATCACGGGAATTTATATTTTAATTTAATATTTCAACTACCAAAGCAAATAGTTGAGCACATGGAGGGTAAAACAGTTTGCGAAGAAAATCCTCAATCAAATTAAAAGCTTTAAAAGCTTAAATTCGCCAAACAATCCAAATTAAAATAAAGCTACCCCCTAACTGAATATTTCACCTTACGACTGTACAGTTAAGCACAAAGCTGCATTTTAGTGTAATTATAAAAATTTTAAAAATTCATGAAAAATCAGAAAATGAGTTTTATAGAAAAATTCTTTCGGTTTTGTTCATTCCTCGTATGGATCTCTCATACTACGTGCGTGGGTCTGGATTTGAGGTGCGACGGGCACTTCTGAGGCTTCCCTTGCAAATCTGGGGAAACGCAATTCGATGCTTGGCGTAGTTATGACAAAATTGGCGCAAATGGAAAGATTTGGCGAGAGACGGAAGAGAATTCTTTTTAACATATCACGCTTATTCTCACAGATAATCAGAGAAAAACAGCTGTTAGGGAAGTCGGTGTTCAGACGGTAGCGGCTGGCAGGCTTGTAGAAACGTGTTTTGCCTAGGAAAATGCTTTTGCTCTTAGTTCCCGAATAATTGAATAACCATGGAGAATTTCTTTTGATTAATGTGGACAGAAGCGGACTATAACTTTCGAAAAGTTACATTTTTTTTTTTCGTTTAAAATGTGTTACAATGGTATCAAATGCAATTTAACGGATAAGCTACAGTTTTTACATGAGTAATGTGACAAATAGACTGGAGAAAACTATTGCACTGGTTCTTGAAATCCGTATTTCTACATCTTTGTTTTCAAGTAAGTTCCTTCCATGTACAGTGAAAATCGGTTATAATGACTTTCAAGGGATCATGTAAATTTGGTCGTTATAACCGATAGTCGTTATAAACGATATATTTTTAAAATCATAGTAGCCTGCAGTATAGTACACTCTAGAGTTTTATAAATTATTTTGATAGTAAAAAGTATTAAACTTTTTGGTTTCAAAATTAAATAAACATATACTTAATCATAATGAATTTAATTTCCGTTTATATTATGTCATAGCTAGCTACACTAAATACGTAGTATTTTCTTAGTTTTTTAAATTGAAAAAATTGTAGAAAATACTACTAAAGTATATAATGTCGAAAACAAATCTAATGAATAGTATTTATTATATTAATGACTTAAGAACAGTGCCGGTTTAAGAGATTTATGGGCTCTACGCTGAAAAAATAGAATAGGCCCCTTAAGAATATGATCTTTGTGGTATTCCATTAGTAAATCTTTTTTTTTTTTTTTGAAATTCATTATCTTCAATATTCAGGTTTAGCAGTAATAAAAATTACTCTTACATTTGTAAATAAACAAGATTAGAATAACGCTTAAATTTTGATAACTGTAAATTTTAATAACTAACCCACGTGGTTCTGCTTTATGACTGTCAAGTCGCGTCGTTATATCCGATACGAATTTCCCTAGTTAGAATCTACGTAGACTACAAAATCGCCGTCGTTATAGCAGGTTTCGTCGTTATATACGATGTCGTTATAACCGATATATTTAGTATGGAGTAGAATAGCAAACCAAACTTCTTGTAAAAATTCCATCGTTATATGCAATTGGTCGTTATAAACGATTTGCACTCTAATTTAAAAGATTTTTTGAGATTATTTTTTCCTGTTATAAATTTTTTTAATGGAAACATCTCTAAAACATTACAATAAAATTACTAAATTAGAATTATTATGATCATTGCATAACTGGCCTCGGGGCCATACCTCCATATATCTTAATGCTCTGATCGTTTGTAAATTTTGTTTTCCTAGAGGCTGAATTTTTTTAGGGAGGGCTAAATTACTTCCATATTCCTCAATTACGCTAAATTTTTTAACCGTAATTAACACAATTATTGAAACTGTAGCTAATTTTGGTTTAATTCAATTAAGTGTTAAGTAAATAAAGCAAGAATTATTTTCGGCACCATATGTAGTTTGATTTCATGTTTATGCATAAATTTATTAAGGAGAAAATTAAAAAATGAAGGACTCTAATTCATATTTAAATTAATTTACTTTTATTGTTTGAAAAACAAGTCAATCCATTGAAATTATGGGTGTAATTAAATCTCATTAACTTTTACATAAATAATGTCAAACCTCGAATTCCTGATTAGTGTTAATTAATTAGTAATGTATCCATTATTTCTATTAATAAAGATTAATAATATTAAAATATATTTAAAAATATGTGATCCCTTTAACGTAAAAAATATTCTAAGATTTGTCTATAAAAAATTTCAATGAAATTTAAAAAATAATGTTGAAAACGTTCTTTTTTTTTTTCTTTCGCCTGTTGTCATGTAGAAAGTACAAATGTCTTACAGTTTAGAAAAATATTTTTTTCATTTTTCTTTACTCTGGTTTTTGCTGCCATCAAGAAAAAAAAATACAATTCTAAAATTTCATAAAAATCACTTACCAATTAGTGCTAAGCACGTGATAATCGCTTGTCGGTAATCATTTGATGCTTACTTAATTATCACTTGTCGATCATCGGTTAATGAGCACTTGTCGATGATATTTTTTTCAATTATCGCTTATCGATTGCCACTTGATTATTACTATTAACTATTACATACGGTTAACACAATTATCTCAGTAAAATCATTTTCAACATTAATATTAAAATTCAGACAATCATGTTAACTTTATGTAAGAATTTTAGAGTACGCAGCACAGAAAAGCCTCTACCAATGGTTAGAATACAATCTACTAATAATTAGAATTTATTTGAGGTCAGTAGCATGAATCCAGCTCTTGGTCTTCCGTGAAAAAAGCGTTTTATAGCGAAAGAAATGTTTTAAAATTTCATGCCAATTTTCACGAATTATCTTTAGTAAGAACATCTTCAACATTAATATTTGTAATATTGAAATTTTAATATATATATATTACGTATTATCAACGTAACATAATGACTCCAATCACAGGAAACGGGAACTTACCACAATCAATACTTATACAATACTCGTTTCTCAGATGAAATCAGCACAGTAACTACATGATCTTGCTCCCCTGAGAGGACCGTCCAGATTGCGCCCCTGGCAGGACCATCCAGATTGTGCCCCCTAGCGACAGAGATATTCTCCTTTGGGAATTAATTCAGCCGATTTTACGCCCTTTTTTGAGTAGCTAGGTATGGCGTGGACCCTCCACGCCATACCTAACTACGGCCCTGGATGGAATAAATCGAAACGTGCATTTCTCGAAGGGTATATTACTTGTAAAATAAAGTTAGTATTAATATACTTACAAATTAAATAATTTATTTAAAAAGCCACAACAACACAAAAAGAATTGCATTTAGGGTTTAGTAGTTACCAATTTAACTAGAATAAAATTTTTAAAAGCACTGCACCTTCTCACAACTTCCTTGATAAAATTTATAAAATTATTTCTTTAAAAATCAATTCAATGTTCTGTGATAAGCTGTTGTCGTATGTATTATAAAATATGTCATACGCACATAGGTGTAATTTGTGGGCAAGAGAGACACGTGTCCTTCCAGTTTCTTTGGAACATAGGCAAAATTATATTATTGCCCCTAGTTTTGGGGCTTTTTTTTTTGGTATGTTCAGGTGTTTGCCCCTCAGTTTAAAACCTCCAAGTTACAGCTATGCACACGCATACTTTTATGAAATTATGCATGAGTATATGAATGTGTAAGTAAGGTTTTAATGCCCTTCAATACCAGATGTTTTGGCGATATTCCTGTACATCTCCCTTCGGCCAAGCAAAGAAGTGCATTTCATGTATGATTCTAGTTCTGTAGTGTTCAGATTTACATATGCAATATTGAAGTTCCTTGGTTTTTTTTATTAAAGATGGGTTATTAAACTAAAAATTTTACTTAAGGTGGATTTCTTTATTTTTTTAATAAAAGTTTTCAAGTTTCGCACATTCTATGCCGCGAAATTTTTAAACGTCTGAGCGCATTACGTTCTACGCTTGAACAATAAAAAAATAATAGCAGTAAATTCTTAGAATGCCCTTAGAATTACACTCTGCGTCAACGCACTACGCGATAACGCAATTAGAATTGCTCAAAAAGCAATGTGCAACAAGCAATACTCAAAATGCACGCAGCAAGGAAAAAGCACTTTTCGTAATTTAGCATAAAACAATTCCTATTTCTTACACAACTTTTCATGTATAGCCACAGCAGCTATTATTATAACCTTACTACATATACCATTAACTAAAACGTGGAAAATAATATGTAATATTAAGTCTGAGCAAAAATAATTAATAATAGCTACGATGTTATCGTCCAAATTCCACAATCCATTATCTTGCGTAAAAGGCTTATAGGGGGCGGGTGTAAGGCTTATAACGTGGTGTTACAGAGCTATAACTCCATATACATATATTTATATATATTCAAAATTAAATCGCAATGGGGTAATGACACCCCACCAACTCCCCCTGCGTATGCCAGTGATACAATGTTACTGCATATAGCCAGGGAGGGAGGACTAAGAAATGAATACAGTGGTAACTCGATTAATCAAAATAAAAGGGGCGACCAGGGCCAGATTATTGCAAGGACTCACGAAGCCCGGGCTCTGCGAAAACACGGGCCCTAAAAAATATATTTGACAATTGTATTTAATGTGATAAAATAGTAAATTAATACAAAAAAACGTTTTTTCTTCAGATTTACAATCCGAAACAAATTCAGAGAAATCATAGCTGGTATCTAATTACAACTATTATAACTACTATAACCACAGCTTTGAGAATTGGATAATAAAAGAGCAGAGTTTTCAAAAACACAAAATTATTGCACCAATGCCACACATTTTTCGCTAATTTTACAAAAACTTTTACAACTTCAACTCTGCAAGTCTATCCTTTGACATCCGACGTTGATACGAAAGTGGGAACAAAGAACATATTTTTGCCTGAATTTTTAAATGGGAATAAGGGTGCGTACATTTTTCATATGAATATCCAAGATGAATGTCAGGAGGCCGGAAATGCAAGTTAGGATGGGCCCCACCCCAATATTTGTAGCCGGCCACGATTTAAAATAAGCAGAATTGAACGTAATCCGCCAATTCAGTTTTCAATGCAAAGAAAGTGCAATTTTTATTCAAAGAGACGTTTAATTTCACCTCACTAGAACCCGGATTATACGCAAATGCATATGTGCGTATGCAATTGCATATTTTAGCTCTTTTTTGCGATAGAGCACATAAATGCCTGAAACAATGAATTTTCGAAAAAAACGCATTCTTTAAGGGTTCCAATAAGTTTAGGAAATTTATCATTCTTTTAATAGAAAATTTTCTTACAACAATAAAGTTAAATTTGTCTTTTACTCCTATATGGTCATAAAAGGAAGTAGACTTGTAAATGTACATGATTAATTATGTTCTGAGTCGGCAAAAAAAAAAAATGTGGCCAAATTCGTAGCTGAATTAGGTGCTATCCTGAGCAGAGGCACGAAATTTTTTGTCTATTGTGCTAGGCAGGTAATTAACCTAAAGTCAGATTAAACACAATAAAGACTTACTCGCATGGAAAAATTCGGAACAATTATTTACCAGTAATAGACGTTGCAAATAGTCTATTACAGATAGACTATACATTATAGATTACCTCTAAAATTTTTTAAGTACTACGCAATAATCTCAGTAAAAAATGACTTTTTAAACACTAAATGCTATTGAATAAAAAGAATATTTAATTGTTCAAAATATTGATAAAAAGCATTACGAAATGATGTGATAAAAATTATGCTGCATAAAGCATAATGCTGTATATCAAATATTCTATTCAGCTAGTTAGTAATTGATTCTTTCGTTTGAAGGCATGGGACATTTGTTGTTTTTCTAAATACGTGAAAAATATCTAAGTACATATTTTTTTTCATTTTAAGTGCATGTTTCAATCTTTGGGAGTGCATATGAATGCATATTTTTAAGATATTTTAGACCATATTTGCATGCATATTTTTGCTGGTTTTTAGTGCATATAATCCGAGCTCTACGTATTACCAAAATTTGCTTAAGACCACTTAGAACCTTTAAAACTTTCAAGAAAAAATAAATTTTTTGACAATTTAAAAAATGTTCGCTTCTGAACTTATTTTAAAACAAGCAGAAATTAAAGTTAGTCCATAATTAAGTTCACAATAGAAAAAAGTAATAAATCTTTAGGACATACATCTTTAAAGGACATACTTGTAAAATGTTCGAAAAACTTGCTCAAAAAGTGGATTTTCTCGGAACGTGCTATTTTTTAGCTTCCGTGCACATAATAACTTACTAATCATTTTATTATAATTGAGGATTTTTGTTTATTTGTTTGTCATGCTGCGCCGGGACCTACTGTTTTCCGAGGAATCCAAACCTCTTAAGGCCTAGGGAACCAAACCCCGGACTACAGTGAGCAGTGCGATCTATTATAATTGAATAAAATCTTCTAAATACATTTATTATAATTGAACAAAATCTTCTAAATACATTTGTTATAATTGAATAAAATCTTCTGAATACATTTATTATAATTGAATAAAATCTTCTAAATACGTTTATTATAATTGAATAAAATCTTCTAAATACGTTTATTATAATTGAATAAAATCTTCTAGATACATTTATAATTGAATGAAATCTTCCTAGATACATTATTATAATTGGATGAAATCTTCCTAAATCGTTTATTATAATTGAATAAAATCTTCTAGCCATTTATTATAATTGAATAAAATCTTCGTATTTTATTATAATTGAATAAATCTTCTAGGCGTTTTATATAGTGAATAAAATCTTTACTAAAAATATGAACAACATAGAGCTTACAGAATGTGCGTAAAAATAATATTTAAAGAAAAATTAGTATACATGTTAATTGTTTGCCGTTATTCGTATTTTTGGTGCATAATGCAAATTTCTTGGAAGTAAATAATTCAAACCTATAAGCAATGTTTCAACAGCAAAACTTACGTCGCAACGTAATGTTTCATGGGGGAACTATACTTAATATTTTGTGAAATTAAAAAACAAATAGTCGCATTTGAAAACATTATTGGTAGTGCTGTACGGCATATGCAGAATCGATGGATTTATTTATTGTTTATCAAGAATGTATTCTAATTTGTCATATATTTATTGAGCAAATTGAAACAAAAGACATTGTAAATTTCCCTAATTTTGCAATTTCA
>QLNU02015309.1:7108-26346 GCA_006491805.2 Dysdera silvatica | reverse complement strand
ATCTCATCAGGACGAAATCAGAATACCGCGGTCTGGCTGAAACTATAAAATTCATAGCGTCTCGGTTACTGGTTCTAAAATCTGGAATTCGATCTTTCAAGGATTTAAAGCTCTGTCTTTTCACGCCTTTAAAGCCAATGGTGATGTGTGGAGTTGTTTCAACTGGATGGGATTCTACCTGTTGGTTGTTTCACCCGGAATTATGAACTTGAATCTCTACGTAGACATCCATTAAAATTCATATATTGCGACAATATTGTGGAATTGATTATTTTACTTTTCAGTACGAACAAATTCCATACAGTATAGTTAGGTTTTAATCATGGTTTTAATATAAATCCAAGCGAACACCTCTAGAGTTATGAAACATAAACAATTTGAATTAAATTTGAATGTCATATTTCAATCAAAAAAGTAAATAATTATTTTCTATTATTAACCCTCGTCGTATTTCTCTAACTGTTCATCAAAAAAATCGACTGTAACGTTTTTTTACATATGTATTGCAATTTTAATGATTTTTTTTAGCCTCACATTTGAATAAATTACGATAAATGGACGATAAAAATGTGAGATTAAAATTGCTTTCCGTGGTCTTCGTAATTTGTTAAAGAAGAAGAGATTAGTTTGGCAGTGAGTTCTATATTTTATTTTATTTTTTACTAGTTAGTAATTAAAGTGAGGGGAGGTCTATGTATTTAGTATATGTTTAAAGCTAATATTATAAAAGTCATTGAAGGAAATAAGAGATAAATGGGAAGAAAGGAAAAGAAGAAATAGAGAAAAAGCCAGTGAAAGAAAATCGCCTAAGGTCGATATTTAAATTTAGCGGGTTTCAATTAACATTAATTCGCAACTCTCTAATTCCAAACTCTAATCCGTAATTCTGTAATCCTCAATTCTCTAATCCGAAACTCTAATCCATAATTCTCTAATCCATAATTCTTTAATCAGTAACTCTCTAATCTATACCTCTCCAATCCACAACCCCCCAATCCGTAATTCTCTAATCCATAATTCTTTAATCAGTAACTCTCTAATTCACAACTCTCCAATCCACAACTCTCCAATCCGCAATTCTCTAATTCCCAACTCTCTAATCCGAAATTCTCTAATTTGTAGATCTCCAATCCACAACTCTCTAATCCGCCACTCTGTAATCCACAACTCGGTAATGCGCAACTCTCTAATCCGCAGCACTAATTCGCAACTCTCTAATTCTCAAGTAACTCGGTAGGTTTCCTACGTTAACAATAGCCATCATTATTGCATTTACAGAAGACCCTTGCCCTTTCATTGCGTACAGACAGAAAAACCGAAAGCAAAAGCGGGTTCGATATGTATTGAAACCTACTGAAATGAAAGAGAAATGGGAATAATATTGCGCTTTATAGAAAAATGTGAATTTTTATTGTCAACTTGACTGCATTAAATTAATTCGCCACGGTTGACCAAGAGACCATGAAATGGACGTGCGGTGAGGGTGGTTCAGGTGGCTGTGTCAGACATTATTTTTAACGATATTAGTTGTCTGTTGCTCTTAACATAGCAGTTGTTGTTAGTTGGTAAAGGGAGATGGAAAGTGTATGGGATAATCTGACTTTTTTTAGACCTCGGGACAAATAGAAAACGATGTCGTGTTTATTTCTCATGGCAGATGGTCAAACAGTGACTCTGCGTGTATTTTCCCTTTTCCTCCTGCATTGTGTCCCGCCACGCAACTTTCGCTCAATTTTCTTTTTATGTTGCAGCTTTCATTTAATGTATTTATATCAATCTTTTTTTTTATGTCGTAATTTACAAATACGTGGCCTATTAATAGCAGTTCGATTACAATTTATTACGAAAGAGGATTAAAGTGTGGGGGTTCATTGCTCTTTTGAAAACGTTGACGTTTCTTTTGTCTGAATTATAAGCAGTGGTATAGCAAGGGGATCACGTCTCCCATTGGATAGCAAATTGCATTTTTCTATTTATCGCCAACTCATATGATCTGTTTTAAAACAACTTGAGTCCACCATTATTTTTAAATTGCTGCGCTCCTGATTATAAGAGATAGAAAACATTTATCTCCCAATATAGTACACGCATGCCTTATATATACACGTGTTAACTATTACCTTTCTCTATACTTTGTGGTTAACTCTCAGGATACTACCAATACAAATCCATAACAAGTCATTAGCGGGTTTCAATAGATATTGAACCCGCTATTGCTTTTGGCTTTCCTGTCTGTCTGTCTGTACGCAATAAAAAGGGTAAGGTAAAGGTCTTCCGTAAATGCAATAATGATGGCTATTGTTAACGTTGAAAACCTACCGAGTTACTTGAGAATTAGAGAGTGACGAATTAGAGAGTGGAGGATTATCGAGTTGCGAATTAGAGAATTGCGAATTAGTGTTAATTGAAACCCGCTAAATTTAAACATTGACCTTAGACGATTTTCTTTAACTTGCTTTTTAAATATTCATTAATGTTGTTAAATGCTTGTTAAATGATCATTAGTTTTACAGAGCGTAGATTTTACATTGGATCAAAACTATGCTGTAAGCCGTTCGTACTTATATTTAATGCATTTTTCACAGCGCTATGTCGAGTTCAGATTTATAGAACATATTAATTGCAACCATAGAAGTCGTTCTGATAAAAAGCGAACTACAGCTATTAAGAACCCAGCATAGAAACGGTTACCAATAATGTATAAATTTAATAACGAATTGTGAATAACAAAAGGTGATAATATAGAAAATAATAACACCATTAAATAATAAAGAATGAGAGCATATTTTTGTAAACGAAATTAATACGACATTCAAGAGCAATGAATATTTTAATTAAAAAACGATAACAATGGAATTATTTACGATAACCTATTACTCTTTATAACTCTACTGAGTTGAGTAACAATCGGTTAAACAAATAGACCGAGTCGTGACTGACTTTTGATTGCATGAACCCCCAAGTTCAAGTTCAAGTCTTTTTACTGTTAATAGACTGAAAGGGAAATGACCAGACAGCGAACAATAGTAACCACAATTCTTTTAAACGCGAGTGACAGTTAGTGAAAGGCTTGGAATATCTTGACCTTTTCTTCACAATTTCTAGTGAAATATCTCAAGGTCTGTCTGTTTTTCAGTCCTATTTTATGTCATTAAGCGATTACTATAAGACTCTACCACCTTTTTTTTTTTGTCTCTTTCTCGCTCGCGAATGATTACATTTAGAGATCAAAGGTTACGGCAGTGGGATAAAATCATTGAAGCATATGGAAGCAGGTCAATAGGTAAACTTGTTTTTCCTTTTCAGAAACAATTGAACTAAATCATTGGTTACAGTTATTAAAATTTATTCAATAAATCACGGCTGAGGATATTGAATATGCTCGACATTGATGGAAGGAAGATTTGGCGTGGGGATTACGAAGATTTAGTTCAATCCGTCTTTTTAACCTGTTCTATGAATTCTAAGTCACACATACAAGCTGCAATAATGCCACAAACAAATAATCTTTATTCGCCAACTAACTGCTATGCACACACTCTATGATGAAATAATACAAGCATGTCTAATCTGTATCCAGTAATAGATGTGAGATATAATTTTCAGAAATTCAAATCATAGATTTCATCCATGCATAATAAAATTAAAAAAGAAATTGAATTAAACAGAATAAACACATCATACCAAGCTTGTGTTTTTTTCCATGGATAACTAATATTTCTGCTTCATGTATCTTTATTTTTTAGGCAGTTTAAATATTATTTTAATTATTGATGTGCTACTAATTAACTTTGTAATTTGGAGATTCGATAACAGAAAACTGAATGCATCTTTGCTTGAAACGCAGGATTCATGTGTCTGTTCATATAAAACTAAAGTATTTTGTCCTAAAATTAAGTATCATTTGATCTGAGCTATACAGTGTGATTCAAAATATGTGTTTGCAGCAATTATTTTGTTTAAGCGTTAGTTGGAGAAGTATACTCTCAAGGGAAGGGAAAATGCTCAAATGGTGAAAGAACACTGAAGATGCTATTTATTTTACAAGGATTTGTATATGTATGAAAGTAGGAAATTTAATTTTTTACACGAGTTTTCTAATAAAAAAAATTCCAAACATAAAAATATCGCCCTGTTCCTTAATTAATCAAATGAAAAAAGGTTCCATGTTTATGCGTCGAATATTTACTGTGATATCCTACATCTAAATTTCTAGATTTTATCGCCAAGGTTTTAGGGAGCATTTTCAAATTAAAAAAAAATAATCAGGTAGAACTCTGACTCTGATTAAATTATGAGTTTGTCGTTGTAGACAAGTTTATGAACGCGTTGGCTGTTCACTCGCAACATCTGACATTCTTTTATTACGTACTTGGCAAGTTTTAGAGAACACCTTTTGTTTTGGGATAATCACTATAATCAAATTCATTATAGTGATAAAATTCATCACTATAAAATACCTACATCCATAGACAAAAGGGTTACAACTCAAAATTCGGTGAAAATGAGTTAATGTTACAACTAGATGTAGAAAACAGTGCTGCATCCTGTGTGTGTAAAATGTTAGGCTATAAGTTATTCTGATTGATTGATTGATTGTTTGGCTTTTTTATGGCGCAAGAGCATCTGGGCTATACTGCGCCAAACAAGTTATTTTGATTTTCAAGTTATTTTGATTTCCGTTAATTGGCTCATGTCGTTAGATGAGCACGGTATCCCTTAATGCAGCCAGAAAAAGTCTTTTGCCTGAAGATTGTGGTTTTTTTAGTTTTAACACTTTCGTCGTAAGAATGCGATATAATTAATAAAATATAATTTTATATTTAATGTGTTTTCTTTACTCTGTTAAAAATGCTAGTGTGGCGGCAGACAAAGGGAGGTCGCAGATCTTTCCGTTACTATAAAAAGGGGGTCGCAGATTACTTGGCTACTATAAAAGTGGGTCGCGGCTTGAAAAAGGTTGGGAACCACTGCTCTATGGCATTACCATTTTTTAGCTGTTTATTTCTTGCGACAGTCATTTCCATATCGCAATTGGTAGGTGGCCATCTTATGTGGATTTTATTATATTAACTCATATATTTTTCGTAATTTTCCTTAGTAAGTAAATACGTCGTCATTTTGTAAAAAAAAAATAGTTTTTCCTCAGTGTTTTAAATTTTTTACATGCACGATGAAGAATTGTGGCAAAATCTTTATTTTGTTAGAGAATTATGTTTACATACAGACCGCATGCAAATTACCTTAAGCAGCTGCAGAACCGTAGCATTATCATAGTAAATGCAAGACGAGGGCTCTATTTCTTGGAATGGAGGTCGCAGACATATTAGCTCAGGTTGTTGTTTGCAGAATAAAAGTATTTTCCTGACTTCCACATCGGGCAAATGTCATCGGAGTTCATTGTAATTGACATGTTGCCAATTTCGTCCAAGTAGTGTTGCCATGCAGCTTGATGTCCATATTGCCATTCATTTTGATACTAGCAGTTATGACATCTAGTCTACAAATTAAGAGAGTTAGTCAATTTAAACATTTGTAATAAGTTTGAAGGAAAAGTCGCTTGTTTTGAATTATAATAAATGATTATATTTTAACAATAAAATTAAAAGAAAGCAGAGTTGAAACCTACTTATAGACATTTATTACAAGAGCGCTATAAAGATTTCAGACAGATCTATAGAAATGATAAAGAAAAACCTTTCGGCGACATTCATACAAACTTCTATGAAGATCGTTGCAATGTTATTTTTATGATATTTCATTATTTCATGTTTTGCATGAGGCCGATTTTGTGAAAATAGTAATTATTTTCTTAATTTATTGGTTTGTTAATATTGGCGTGAAGTTTTGTAGATATTTTTCCCCTGAATATTTAAATCTTTCCTAAGGAATTAAATATTCGATATCAAGAGTTATTTTTGGGGGATACAGTGCTGGAGATGCCTTCATTTACATCGAATTCAATTAATAAATTAAATATTATGTATTCTAATAAAAACGGGGCTTTAATCTGATTGATATCCGATTAAAATAAAACTATTGTATGGAAATAAGCGAAAGATTTTGGTAATTGTAATGTGAGTTTCTCGTATGCAAAAAGGTGAAATACAACAAACAAATTTGAATCACTGTACAGCTATTCATGATCTATCCAAAGTAAAGTTATTATTAATATTATATCTTATTCTAACGTCTTATTTCCTTACGAACAGAAACTGTCAGTTAAAATGCTGTAATGAATATTAAATCGTAATATACAATACTAGATCTTGATCTAAAATACTAAATCTCGCTTCACTAAATTGTCGCGTTTATGCATGTTTGTATCGTTTGTATTTTACCCTGTCTATAATTTTTCTGTCTCTATATTTCAACTCTCGATGTAAGTGTCTTTGACCCGTCAAGTTTTAAATAAATTCACGCGTTTACACTATATTTATACTAGAGTTTTATGCAATAAAAATTCCGCATGAAAATAGTTAAATCTCAATAGGAAATACATTTTATAAGATACTAAGACCGTTAATATACATAAATATACGCATATCGAAAACAAATACAAACAAGAGGAAAGAATTTTCCGAACGCTGTTATTGAAAACACATTGATTAAGCCAGTAGATATAAATTCCTTAACCTGTGCAATTTCGACTATTTATAAGGTCATGCTCAAAATTCTCAACGAGTCAAACTGGTCAATTCAAGGTTGTCGATTTAGAGTTTGGAAGTGTACTGACGAGTATACAGGCGACCTTCTACACTTGTGCGACCTTGTTTACAACCCGTTTCTGGTATTCCCACGTCCTGACGGTTACAACCCAATTGCCCACATTAATCATTATACACTGACCTTATGAATGTGATATCTAAACTTTGTCGTGAATTTTTTCAAATATCAATAAATTAATCTACTTCATTAATTCATTATCAATTAATCATTTATTGTGAAAGCCAATACTACTCATATAAAGGTTTGAAAACGTTATAATAATAATAATATTTATTTCAACCCAAATTTACACATTTTGTGTTGTACAAATCATGATCGATATAAGAAATATAGAAAGGGTACTATAGGTTTTATGTTTTAAGATTTGGATTAGAACAGGAAGAGAATATAAAGCGAAAGCTTGTTATGGGATCCTCTTCCAAAATTGAGATGCTACATAAGAAGGGCAGATTTTCTTTTCTTACAATTTTAATTATATTTCTGTTGAGGCTTGTTGTTTCTTAAACATTTGAGGTGTAGAACATTGTATAATTCCTTAGCGGTTTAAAAATCTTTCAATAAATCGACGAAATATTATACGTCGATGCCCTATATGCAATTATATTGGGCCTCATTTGTGATACACAAGTAGATAACATTTATGTGAAAAATTGAAATAGTATACAAGTGGGATAAATTATTAATTCAATTTGCTTTTTCGGAATTCAACTGAATATCCAGGGTGTGTTTTACGAAGCCAAATTATTTTTCATCTCTCTTTTTAGAGTAGTACTTGTGTATATCAGTAAATATAATTACACCATATCCACTGATAAGAACATTGATTTTTAAAACGTATATTAAAACTAGCATTTATTATTGATTATAGGACTGCCGTATTTCCCAGGTTGAGTGCAAGAGATGAAAAAGAGGTGTGGGGAAGATATTTATCCAGTGAGTTTAGATTATAGAAAAGCTTGGAGATTTCGGCTGTCATTTTCATATGTTTTTAAAGCTGTATATGCTTTAGAACTTCACGTCAGTGGCGCAAAAAAGGGATGTGCCCAGGGGCTCAAATTCCCCCCATTAGATCAATGGCGAACACAGACTTTCATTTGGGGGGTCACGGACAGAATTTGCCATGGTCTTGGAATAACACCCTTCATTTATCATGAAAGTTGGAATTTTTTACAGTGAAAAAATATATTTTGGGGGTCATGACCCCTGTGACCACCCCCTGTGTCCACCCTTGCATTGGATATCCAAACATATTATGTTTTCTAAAGCCGCATCATATAATATTGTTTAAAGACACTTGAACTCCCCAATGAGTTTTAAATTACAACGCCACTGCTTCACCTCATCGAATAGTTTCGGTGAGCGATGGGAAATCTGTTGACCCTATAATTAAAACCTCGACTGTTGTTTACTGGACTGGACGTTTGATTTCCCGTATAATTCGTTTCATAAAAAAATGTCGTGACCCAGTTGCATATTACGCTTATTTGCATACTTGTTTGTATTTTTATGACGCAAGCACAACAAAGATTATACTGCGCCAGGACTTACAGGTGTCAAATGTCTTAAGGGTGCGTACAGACACGCAACAGAACATCGTCGCGTAACATCCCATGTTACGCGATGATGTTACGGGACGAACGTCACCGCGCGTAACATCACTGCGTCCCACCAATTGATGCCGATATCCAGTCTACACTGGCAAAACGCTGTTGTTCGTAAACCAGTCTAAATACACGAACATGGGGTGCAACCTAGCCCCTGATGTCTCTTTGATGCGACGGAGGAAAACCTGACACCTTGTGGGACGTGGAAATGTTACGATGTTCTGTTAAGGAGTGCGGTCCAGACTTGATACGTGACGGTGTTATGATGCGATGTTCTGTTGCATGTGCGGATGCGGCCTAAGTGGCTCAGGAAACCATCCTCCGGGCTACAGTGCGCAGTTAATCAATAACCGTGCTTTTTTTTTTGTTTTGTTAGCATTGGGCGCCAAAGTCAAGTTACTTCCAAATCAAATTCGTCCCAAAGAATCCTTCGTGCAATCATGGAACGTGAAGATATAAATATGAATAAGAAAGAAAAAGGAAGAACGAGCGATGAGATGTATTTCTAGTAAGGCGATAGATTCCTTATGATTAAGGTTCGAGCTAGCGAAGGAAATTTGGTAGTCCAAAAAGACCACCTAGTCACCAATTGGTCGTCGGAGAAAACAAACCTGGTAGACACAAGTTAAAATTACCACATGCGTCTTTCTACAACGTGCATTACCGATTATTAATCGGTAATATATCCACGGAAATTCAACTTCCGATTGTTTGGGAAATTCTCGCCAAGGGGCTGCAAGCGCACCCCCTTGCACCCCTTCGGGGCGCCAAGGACCCCCCCTCCCTCTTGAACCTTCTGCTTACTCTAATGAACATTAATCCATGTTGGCACAACAAGTAAATTCTCAAGAAGAGGTTACTTGGAGTTGTAAAAATTTCATGTTTATTGAAAATAAGAAATTCATAGTCAAGTCTACCTTCATTCATACCAAAAATTCATAGGAAAGCATCAGAAAGATGGAAGAATGCAATTTTACACATGTAAGCAAGAATGCTTTTTATCCAAGGTCTCAGAAAAAGTTTGCGAATGTGTACAAGAATGGGGATAGACAATGGAGAGATTGATGGGCGGTTGTCCGGTTTTTATGGAGCGAAGCGTGAAGACAACCATCTGTCAAACTGCAGATGCGGAACAGAACTTCGAAGTGTTAGCCACCCATGGTTGTAAAATCGCATAAGATTAAGGAAAAGAATTAAACCACCAGAACAAAAAACGCTGTTGGCAGGGTTACATTTGTCATAGGAGTTAGATGCTGTTTCTTGATGTTGAAACTACTTTCAATCTAACTGCATTAAAGACGTTGGTTAGCAAACTATGGTTTGGTGCGAAAGTGCTCTTCTACCTTTATAATTTCACTGTCAAAAAGTTTGCAATGATTCTGCATATTTTAGAAAAAGTTTAAGAGACCTTGATGTACTGTAGAGACTGTCTGTCTCAAACTTTCTTTCTATCAAAAGTACTACGCACACCAAGTTGGATTTTTTCATTTTACAAGTGGGCTTCAATAGATATTGAACCCGCTATTGCTTTTGGTCTGTCTGTCTGTCTGTCTCTCTGTGCGTGCGCGTGTGTGTGTGTGTATGTATGCATGCATGCATGCATGAACGCAATAAAAAGGGTGAGGTAAAGGTCTTCCGTAAATGCCATAATCATGGCTCTTTTTAACATTGAAAACCTACCGAGTTACTTGAGAATTAGAGGGTTGCAGATTAGAGAGTTGCGGATTGGAGATTTGTGAATCAGAGAGTTTCGAATTAGAGAGTTGAGGATTAGAAAGAGCTGCGTATTAATATTAATCGGAACCCGCTAAATTTAAATATTAACCTTATACGATTTTCTATCACTTGCTTGTTTATAACACATAATGTTACGTCGTCATACTAACCTTTGGTTTTGATATTTAAATCTTATTTTCTCTTTCACCTGTGCGTGTAAAAAGTCGTCTGCTTCAAGTACCCCAAGGTATTTGCAGCTTCCTTCACTCGAGGGGTCTTTTATTATGTTCCCGTTTCGAAGCACATTGTTCCCTCAGATTGTGTGACTTTTCCCTCCTTCACAGGTAAGGGGCACATTTTTTTTTTAAACCAAAATTTATCCCGATACCGCTGCTGAAGATTATTATGATACAATCGCATAATCCACCTTTCATTTGACGACTGGGGATATCTTTTAATATCAGGCCTTTTCTTAGGGCTTGAGATAGCATTAGTATTTTCGTAAGATGTGGGAAGTCCCAAGTAAATCAACTTGATGAAGTTATATATATTGTAATTTTGATAATTTCTTTAGATAATTGGCAAGATTTGATGGGATTGTACCCAATGCTCCCTTTACTAGGGTGATAGCAAATGCTTTTTTTCTATAACCTTTCGATTTCTATTTGGAGATCTTTGTACTTGGTGAATTCGTCAATTTTCTCTTTATAATATCCTCTAAATTCTGGAATCACCAGGAACTGACACATTTATTATCTACATTGACTTTTTTCTACTATTGTTAGGTTAGGCGTATTATGAGCAAAATATTTGTCAGTTAGAATTTGGCAGTTCCACAGATGTTGATATGGTCATTTTCATGAATCCTATAAACCTTATGGTCCTACCAATTTTTGATGACTGTCATGCGATATTTCTGACACAGGTTCTTTATTTAATATTCTTACTTATATATATAATTTATTAGTATTATTTTACTTAAACCAGAGTGGTAAGCAATTAATAAGTTTCATACAACGTATATAATGAAGTGAGACCTTTTTTGTTGTATAGATTTGAGAGGAAAATAGCAAAAAATCATATAGAAAATGGAAGAATTCATATTAATATAAAAAAAATTACGTCAACATGTGTAAATATTATATTTCGATAATAATGGCAACAGTCGCTACGGTCATATTTTTGCTAAGAAATTATTTTAGTGGCAACAGCCATGGGTGCCCCAAAGGGGTGCAAGGGGGTGCACTTGCACCCCTTGCACCAAAAAAGGAAAAAAAAGATTGAACCCACAAAAAACTGTAATTCAACAACATTATTCAATAAGAATTTTTCCTAGATGCACCCCCTCCCTGTATTTAATCCTGAGGGCGCCCATTGTAAGAGTCGCTGTAGTTTCGTCCCTTGGTTGCAGGCGTATACAGATTCCTATAATAAAAGTGTTCCAAAACAATCATTGGTTTTTAGTTGTCAACAAATATTCTCTCCGACACCAGTTTTATGATAAACATAGGCGTGTATAAACATAGTCGTAGAGTTATATGGGTCCGTGGGTACGACCCCCCCCCCAAAAAGTTTAAATAAATTCAAATTTTATATGTATTATAATGTATAAATACAGTAGGGTTTCAATAATCCGGACCCCGCTAGTCCGTACGGACGTAAACAAATCTTCATCATTAAAACAAAGAAGCATTACGGATTTTTTCAAGCGAGTTAAAAGACATATAGTTCTTGTTTCCAGTACAATAGTTTTAATTATCTAGCAGTCCTGTACGGAATTTAAACTTTACTTCGTTTTTACACTTTTTAATTATGTAATTGTAGTTTTCTTTAGTACCGTACAATCAATAAACTTTGAATTTCAGTCAATAAATTTTTTTAATCCTAAATCAATTCGCAGATTAAAAAAGTAGGCCTACGTTGCAGTATTAAGACCTAAAAGGTCAATTTTATGATAAAAACATCGATTTTAATAGTTCTACCCATCTAGAACTTGTTTTACACACACACTTTAAGGCTTATTCCGTTTAATCCGGATTTTCTGTGATCCGGACGGAGCCCGATCCCATCAAGTACGGATTAGCAAGACTCCACTGTATAGGTATGATGTGCTTGCCCCTCTCTCCAATAATCTTGAATGAACAACAACAAAACATAGTAATGTTCATTTCATTTGATTGTTTGTTTTTCATTAGATATGAGCCAGCTGAGCCATTCCAAAACAATTGCCGCTATTCTGTTAACACTTATTTACTCGCTTTTCAAGCACCATTACTTCTGTACTTGAAAATTCAAGTATCAAAAAAATATGTTTACCTTAATTTAATCTGGAGAGGGTACGGTATGCTGGAAATTTAGGCACTTTCCAGTGTCTACTGTACGTTAAGGAGGAGGAGGGCCGAGGGGAATAGTATGAGGAGTATTCTTTTATACAGAACATCCGGTTCGGGTTCTGGCTTGATTTTTTCTTTCTTCTTTGAAACAGGAAATGCCAAAGTACAGGGGACAGGTGGCTATTGCCCGTTCGACCTACGGTGTTGAAAAAAAAAAAAGGGAAATTCGGCAGCGAGGAAGACTTTAAAAGCAAATTGGGTATTTCAGTATGTGGGAAACTTCGCTTTTTTTACATGTATACAACCATGCTTATACTATGCATAGGTTACACTTGAAATTGATTTATTTTTCTGTCTTTGAAAATTTCTATAGAAATAAACATTTTGCATAGCTCTGCTTGTAACATCGCTTCATGGATATTAATATAGCATCTAATGTCACAATTACTTACACATTTTCTTCGAAATATTTACAAATGTGGCATTTCGCTTTTTTAATATGGAGCTATATATACGTAAATATATAAAGGGGGTGGGGCATAGCCGTACACAGAAAGTTCATAAGGGAGTTCTAGGCTTAATGGGGGGTTAAACAGTTACAACTCCATGTATTCCTATGTTAAATATAAAAAAAAATGTGGTTACAAACCACCATTAAATCCCCTGCGTACGCCAGTGAAAGGAGGTTAAAATTTGAAAAGATAATTCCCAAAAAAATATTAAATTGATAGGTAATGGACTGAGAAAACAACATCTGCATTTTTTTGGGCCAAAATTTATAAACGCGCTTATAAGAAATCCTACATTTTTTATCTTCAGATAGTCTGAACACATGGTTATGTCTACCAGCTATTAATTTCATTTTAATATTCAGTTTGCTTTCATTTTCTCTTATGAGGTGTTACGTTAAAATAATAGTGTATGAAAAATAATATATAATAAATAGTGCGAAGGTAGATAGAGAAATATTTATATCATTCAAATAATCTTTAATTTTTTGTTCAGCTTTTTTCACCTTTTTCGGAATTATTACAGCACTATTGATATGCATCAGATTTCTACAGAAGTAAACTTAAATATTTGAAAAATTAGTCGCAAAAGTTCTTTTATTTTGTGGCTGGAAGTTTATCCTACAAGGACAATCCCGATTTTTGCAATGCACTTTTCACATTACCTGACGATTCTTACGACAACCATAGACGGACTTAGATTATATGGCGCTTTATGCAAGACTAAATTTGGCGCTCACACTAAATATAATTAAATTTCATACTAAATATAATTAAATTTCATACTAAATATAATTAAATTTCATACTAAATATAATTAAATTTCATACTAAATATAATTAAATTTCATACTAAATATAATTAAATTTCATACTAAATATAATTAAATTTCATACTAAATATAATTATATTTTCATACTAAATATAATTATATCATACCAAATATAATTATATATTTCATACTAAATATAATTATGTTTCATACAACATAATTATATTTCATACTAAATATAATTAAATTTCATACTAAATATAATTAAATTTCATACTAAATATAATTAAATTTCATACTAAATGTAATTAAATTTCATACTAAATATAATTAAATTTCATACTAATTCCTTTCGGTGCAGGCTTTTTATTACTTATCTATTTGCGTTTTATTTCTTATTTTTGGACGCTTTTCCAGGAGCTAACAGTATCTTCATATTTTTATTAAAAAGTAAAAGCCACTGTGGCAATTGAAATTTTCTTACAGCAAAAAATATGCAACCAAAGTACTTTTCTGAGGTACTGAACATTAAAGTGTTTTGACATGATAATTAAAGTCTTAAATACAGTACGTTTCATAATGATAGGTCCATCCGAACAAAAACAGAAGTTCTATTGAACTACTGTTTCATGTTTTTAATTTACATTTATTACAAGGCTCTTGTGATAACAAATTATTTAAAAGTAAAAAGATTGCAAATGTACTTACAAGAATAAAGTCACAATAATTAAAATCAGGTGTTGCAAAAAGGTAGGTCCACCATACGGTACTTATTCGCAAAAATTTATTAGTAGAAGATTTTTTTATCCTTTCTTCAGAATCAATTCATAAATTCTTTTTGGCATAGAATTAATAAGATTCTGCAAGTAATGCACGTCGATGGCACGCCACTCAGACAGAATTGCCTCTTTCAGTTCATTAGTAGTATTGCATTGTTTCCCGCCTGCATATACAGCTCTTGCAAGTGTACACCATAGATTCCCTATGGGGTGAAAATATGGACTGTAAGGTGGTCAGTCAATAATGTGGATTCCATTTCCTATAAACCATCCAAAGGTTGAATTAGTTGTAGGAATTGGGGCATTATCTTATTGAAGAATAAAGCGCGGCCCTCCAATTCTTTTTGAAAACAGTAGCAAGTGCTCATCAAGTAGGTTTTGATAATCTGTAGCATTTATACGAGTATTTAAAAATGTAACATCTGTTTTTCCTTGCCATTCAAAGCCTACCTAGATCATGACAGAACCACCTCCACCTTGTCGTTTCGAAAAGATTTGTTCTTCTTTGACTAACAAAATCTTCGTACTAACAAAATTGCCAGCCATCTGGCCCATCCAAATTTAATTTCTTTTCGTTTCTGAATAGTATTTTTCTCCTCTCTACTTTCCAAGTCATTACTTGTTGTGCAAATTTCAGTCTCCTTTCTTTGTATTTTTCAGATAACTTTGGGCTAGCTTTCTTTTTTTGTATCTTAAACAGTGCACTGTCTTCAGGGTCCTAAACAGCATTGACGTTGATATTGGAATATCTTTTCGACGTGCTAAAGCACCCAATGAAGTTAAACCAGATGGAACCCCCTTAACAATTACCCTTGTTTGGCGAGAGGTCAGTTTAGCAGACCTCCCGGGGGATTTTTTTGTACCGTAAGCATTCTTTAACTGAATAAAATTGTTCACCACATTATGTGATCTTTTCAAACAGTTCGCTATTTCTCTATTCGACTTTCCACATTCCTTAAAAGCTTTAATTTGGCCTTTTTCCTTTTGGTAAGCTAACTTTTGTAATCCATTTCTTTTTCGTTTTTTTTATTCATTAAATCGGTACTATACTAAAAGTAACAGTTAAAAACACATTCTACAGCTCAGTGATGTCGAAAGCAAACGTCATAATGCAAATTTGCATGAATGAGAAATAATCACACGGTATTTTGGAAAGAAATCTAAGGTGGACCTATTATTTTGCAACACCTCAATCCTAAAAAAGTGCCGCATTTTTTTTTTTAAAAATCTTTTCAGTATATTTTGCTGCGTTATTGTTACATACCCTAATATGAAACCATTGAAATTTTTGGGAGATTATTTCCATATTCTTACGAAGAAAAAATTATTTCGGTGGTATTTCCGCGGTCACCTATCATTATGCAACGCACTGTAAGTTCTAATGATTTGGAATTTTGGATCAGTACTCTGTACAATTGAACAAATTCATTCTTGCAGTTTTTACTTTCCCAAAGTCCAGTATTGTTAGGGGCGGACTGGGTCCTCTTAAAGGGCTCATACCTTGGAATAACAGAGGGCGCGAATCCTTCCCCATTCGGAGGCGCTAGTCCTGTCGTCCATGACGGCGGCCCAGTCCGCCCCTGCATATTGTGGTTTCTCTGGAAAAAGTCTTCTTCGCTGCTAGGTCCATCAACTTAATTAAACACATCGTACTAAAGGATAATTTAAACATGGATTGGGTATAGCGTTTAGTAAAGTTAAATAAGTTTTAAAACTTCCTAAATTTTAAAAATTTAATTAGGCAAACTTTTATAAAATATTTTTGGAAAAGAACTGATAATGGAAAATGCAGAATTAGTTACATTTGCTAAACAAAAGTTGCTTTTGTGACTTCATCTCTACAAAAGTTGGTGTCGTTTGAGTTATGTTCAACTTACGGAAATACCATATTTTCAAGACAGAGGAGATAACCCCTTTCTTGCGACTTTGATGGCAATTTTAAAATACTATGGCATTCATAGAACTCTTTAAAAACATCAACTTGATCTATTAGTAAAACGGGGCTTAATAATGTGCGATTGATGATTAGACTGATTTTAGACGTACCCGCACGTCGGAGTTATTTTGCATCACCCCCCACTCCATTGCCCAGGGTGGGGCCGGGAGCCCTCCCTCCCCCAAGAAGGCTTACCGTCCCCCACAGAAAATTTCGCATTTCATTTTTTTATTGTGAATAAATGTTAGGTGGGTTAGTGCTAAAGCTCCAGCTTTCCCGCCAAAATTTTCTAAAAATACAAGTGTCTGTCATGTATGCGTAAACACGTGGGGAAAGAAATCTTCCCAGTGACTACTTCCTATTACTGGATGGGAAGATAGCCATGTGTGCAACGTTCTAAGTTAGAAACTTGACATCTTTACGTGACACTTGCGGGGTACGTGAATGATGACCAGGAGCGAGAAATCGATCAGTAGGTATCAGATGCTGTCTGTGTGATGAACATTCTATCCAATCACATCACGTGGGCGGAAACAAATACCATTCGAATTAAAAACTTTCTAACCTCAAGTCACATAATTCCGAGTTGCGCTTCTAGTTTGATGAAACGCATCTTCTCATCCTTCACAATTTTTTTCTTGTGTGATATTTCAACTCGCAACCCATCATTCGGACATAGTCCCCACTACAACGTCCTGAATTTGGTAATCTATGGAGTGAAAAGCAAACTCCGTTTTCTTGTCGGACCCTTCTCACTTCATGAATGCGAGTGTAAAGCATCTGTGCTCCACTAATTGACTCTTAACGGATACTCTATAAACATAGGACCGGAGTTTGAAGACGACTAGACCAATTGTACTCAAGAAGTGACTGACCTCAACCAAATTAACTTCCGCCGGTGAAATTTTGAGATAGCCACCTCAATAAACTCTAGACAGCCATAGGTCCCCCCTTTCTTAAGAAAATGTGTTTACGCCGAAGGGAAATACGCACACACGACTTTGAATCCTCAAGCAAGCACAAAAAGGGTGAGTCTATATCAATTCTACAGTGAGTTTCGTTTTCGCTAACTGCCTTGCGAATACTGCTTGGTTTTATGTTGCCGATTGCGCATTTTTGTATTTCAAAATCGCATGCTCGTTAATATAACTGAATTTAGGGCTAAATTGAATTTTTGTTATTTCTTTATTTACTACAGTCGAACCTCGTTAAGATGAACACACTTAAAGCGAATTACTTTTAATAGGAACCGGTTTTTGAAGTTTTGTCAGATTGTATAGCATACTATACTTTCCGGATAAGACGAATTACTGTTAATACGAACAATTTTTTTTTATTCCCCTTGGACCTTTTGTTCCCCGCACTTTCTTGCGTTACTTCCAAGCTATGCGAGAAGTAGTAAAATAGGGGAATTCATTTTTTAATATGGGGTTGTTTGGCACAATGAGCAAGTTTTTCGGGAATCAATAAAATTTTGCGGTTAATGTTAACGCAAAAAGAATTGATTGCAGCGTACACCTTACATGTAGCGGAGTTCTAGTAAAGCTAACATTGACGCGTTATAATATTTAATGAAATTACTGACCACTGGTGAAATTATTGACTACTAAAAAATTTTATTTCACATTAAATCCATTTGGGAAAAAACCACTGATACAGAGGATGCAACGGATCTTCTGCCTGGAGAGTCAAAATAAACAAATCAATATTTAAAATCTAAAAACTTTTAAAAATAGTTAGCAGTATAGAACTTAAAACTAAAATACAAAGAAAATACCCCATCCAATCATTTTTCCCATAAAAAATTGCTACTTTAACCTACAAATTGTAATACACGCAATCTAAAATAATGTAAACTAAAATTATACCATACATCTTACTACTTTCAAGAAGAAAAAAGCCGCAAATATCAAACAATAGAGTGTTTGACTATGTTTACGAAAGAAAGATTGAGGTAAGAATTTTATAATGTTCAAATACCATATATCATAATTCATGAAAATGGGAAAAAACGTAAATAATTTATGAAACAATTTTGATCGCAATGTGTATATTTTTGAAAAGAAAAATCTCTACATTTATTAAAACCACTTTCCTCATGATCAATTTAAAATGATGTAGCTAAAATTTTACGAAATGACGCAATAGCAACGTTAGTATAATTGCAAGCTGACTAGGAGTATATTTACATAGGTTTATATTTCTCGGAATGAATATGATTATAAACCAATGAATGCATTTTTATTATTTCATTACGTTCCATTAACTTTATTGCGACATCATTTAGAACGGCATAGTTTAAAATTTTTTTACGAGAAGTTTGTACTTCCGGAAAAAATAAATGCGGAAAGGTTGAATTAGTGTTGTTGTGGCTGGGGGAATTTAAAGTTTCATGCAATTGTTCTGAAAGTCACTATATGTAGATGAGTCAGTGGATCTAATCCAAGAATCCAATATGACACAAGGTGGTAGTGTGTGGGGGGTCTTAAAGTAGAAAGGAGCAATTTAAAAACCCTTCATTCATGATTTCTGTACTCATTTTACAAGATTTTGTGTATGTTTTGTAAACATTAGTGGCACGAAACATGTGTGACGTCAAACTTGAGGCTTAACGGATCTTGTTGATTCACGCAAACGTAACAATTAACCTTTCAATTTTCCATCCATTGATAAGTAAGGCCATATAACAGTGTATAAGTGGGTCACAGATAACGCTGACGAAACTAAAATTGCGTTCTTTTTTCATCTTTGTGAGATAATGTTCTGTTATTTGGTATGAAATATGCAAAACCACTCTGATCAGCATTAAATATTTCGCTCTTTGAGCAATAATACGTGATGTTAACACGAATTTAGTTGC
>QLNU02015307.1:47654-62887 GCA_006491805.2 Dysdera silvatica | reverse complement strand
ATAGTTACAGCAATCTCTCAGTTCTCCTGTTCACTGTTCTCGACCCCCTTGAGGGTCTCGACCCCCAAATTGGGAACTACTGGCATAGATCAAGGTTGTGCACAAGGGGGTTAAAGCCTCCTTCCTCGCCATTTGAACACTATTATTAGTCGTAAAATAAAATTCTTCACGACTGAAACTTTTGTTTCCACCAACCACCCCTTTTCATCAAAAACACCCCTTTTTTTCTTGAAATGCAGTGCACGGGACTGTCCTAGATACTACAGGGATCATAGATACTTTTAAAGGTGGAGACGCAACCCAGCCTTATTCGGGTTTTCGATAACACAATCTTCAGCTTCATGGCCTTCCCACGAATAGGTACTTACGGATAAGTAGTATCTTTTCATTTCCCAAATACAAAATTTAAACACGTTATGCAGGCATTGGCGTACGTAGGAGGTGTTTATAAGGATTGTAACCCCCCCACTGGGATGAAATTTTGCCCATATACGCATATGCATATATCGCACCCTTGCGACGAAAGTGTTACAACTCAAAAAATCCCAATCTTCAGAAAATGCAAAAAACTGTTTCTGGTTGAATTGAGGGATGTTGTGTTCATCTAATGACATGTGCCAACTAGCAGAAACCCAAATAACTTATGACCTAACATTTTGCATGGCAAAATGCAGCACTGTTTTCTACATCCGGTTGTAACATTAAGTCATTTTCACCGAATTTTGAGTTGTAACACTTTCGTTGCAAGGGTGCGATATGAAGTTGTAGCTCTGTAACCTCCTTCCCCTTTATGAACATTCTGCGTACGCTTATGTATGCAGGCATGATGAATCAATGCTTCCTTCCTTGAAACAATCGTTTCTTCATTAATTCCCAAATTTCCGAAGGAGATGTACTACAGTTTCATGAGTGAAAGAATAACTATTTTTTTCTTTCGATGACTGACGAGAGAACTTGACTGTATGGTATATTTTGATGGCATTAAAAACAGGAATATAAGGAAATTTGTGGAACATTATTGACATTTTTTTTTTCTGCCAGTCGAATCGCTGGATGCGCTTTATTTCATTAACTTACGTCGGAATGCTTGCACAAGATCTTCCTGCGAATGACATACAAAAATATTTCGTCATAGAAATAATTAATGCACCCTCATATACCCGCATTCGATATCTTAATGGATTAATTGATCTAGATCTACTTTCAACAGTGGAAAGGAATATCTACGTAATGGTTCCTACATAAACAAGTCATTAATCCGAAATACGTACATCATCTTGAAAAATTAGGTAGCAATCCACATCAGAAGCATGATGGGAAATAACCACTATACCTCATCCATTGAAAAAGTTCAAGTAGACAATTCAATAATATAACTTTTAAGGCGATTACATTACCTCAGAAGTATTTCCAAACTTACTTTTTGAAATTAAATATCCCCTCATTTTTGCAAATTATTGGAAACACGAATATTTAAGAGATAATAAGAAATCAAGCATATATCGAATGCCATATAAGCGAATTTAAGTCAGTATTGTACTTTTTGAACCAGTTAGATAGACAGGTTAGATATATATTAGAGACATAGGCGTACAGTTATATGGGTCCGTGGGGCCCGAGTCTTCCCCAATACTCAACCGATATTTAAAATTGTGATTTTATACACAGCTATATATGTATATTATCTGCTTACCCCCTTCCCCAATAATTTTGAAAGCTCTACGTTTATAACAAAGCTTATTATTAGATAGCTTAATTTAAAAGGTAATAATTATGAATTTATAAAAAAGAGAGAAATTACGAAACTTTTCAACAATAAAGATATTCGAGCATATGCAATGTTTAATTCAAAGATATTACATCGAACTTCTAAGAAACAGGTGGCATTTTAGTAAGACTTGACCTCGTCGGGGTTGATTTTTAGGACTATCACGTACTCTTGGATTTCAAAACCGATAACTTCAAAATTTCTTATGCATCGGAAGGTCAAATCTTTGATTTCAACAGTGTATAATGTTTTAATGGAATACCGAAGTCTAGGCCAAATTTTCCAAATACACACTTCCAATCCAATTTTGTTCGTGAAGTGGGGAGGACTTTAAAAAGTAATTTAACTAAATTACTAACTACTTTCCTCAAAGGCTAACTACTAATTAACTACTTTTCTAAAAAAAAAAGTAATTGTAACTACAAATTGACCTGTTTTTTTTCCAGGGGTGTCACCCCCGAAATTTTTGTTTAAAAATATACTTAAATCCAGGACTGTCCTGAAGAAAATTATTGAGAGTATGCGGTGATTGCTGCCTCAATCAAAGAACATTGAGTCAAAATTTCTTGAGAGTACGCGGCGCATACAGCGCTTACTTAGGGACAGCCCTGCTTACATTTGATGCATTTTAGAAGGAAAAAGTAATTAACTACTTCGTTTTAGTAGTTTAGGTTAACCACAGTATAGTTAACTATTCCCCACAGGTTAAAACGATTACATAAATCTGAAATTTCGATTTTTAAGCACATTTTTAAGCAAATATGCATGATGACATTACAGATTACATACAGGGGAAAGAGTCATAAATTTTTTTGCCATTTAAAATGGGGCTTTTCTTTCGACGTAACTTTCTTTTTTTCTCTGATATACTACTCCCAGATTTACTCTTCTCATTAAATACTTTAGACTACCATGGCTGCTGACTCTGGGCCTGACTTCCCGCGATTCGATTAAAACGTATTACTTCAACTGACTGAAGACATTATTCAGTTAAATACACAACACACTTTTTTTAGCCCAGGTTCATACTTTAAACTCCCAAGTGCACACTTTGTGTTGAAAACACCCTTAGAATAAGGCCTGCCGAAGCCTCATTAGAAATCACATACGACCAGTAGCGTAGCAATTCAAAACTCATTGGTGGGAGGAGGGCTCAAGTGGCTTCAAAGAAGATTATGTGATGCGGTCTTGAAGAAAATAATGTGTTTTGATATCCAAAAGGTGAGGGTTGAGCCGTCTAAGAGCCCATCTTTTTCTTAAGCCACACACAACACCTAAAAATAACAAGTTATATCCAATTATGCTCACCAAATCAAGTCGAAAAATATAGCCAAATATTTTAGTTTGTTAAAATGCTATTTACATTCCGATTTTGTTATTCAGTTTATTATTTACAGAAACTTAAAAATATATCGTGAGAACAAACTCATCGATGTAAATCGATTCATAAAAATTCACAACCAGTCAGTTTTTAAAATTTTAAAATATTTTTAATTGATTACTAATGTTGAAACGTTAGTAATCCATTTAAATATTTTAAGTTAAGTTTCTGAAAAATATGAAGGATAGAGAGAAAAATAAAGAATTTTAAGTTTTCGGGAAATTCCGCGTAAGAATTGCAAAACCTCTCCAAATTCATGCAATTTTCTCTAACAACCACAAAAATTAAATTTCAACTACAAACTAAGATTTTTACATGCGTTGGAATTTGAAAGGCCATCCAAATCATGAATGTTATTTTAGGACGTCGTATAAAAAAAACACTCTTAATATTTCAAAATCACGTTTTTTGCATTTGTTTATTATGTTAATTTCAAATTGGTACGTATTTGCCAGGCATTTGACATAGATGCCTGGGGTTCTATTTTCGGAACCTCAAACGCGCATTTCAGGAATAGATTTTTCTTTGTAAAATCTGGCTGGAAGCAATTCTTTTTTTTTTTGCAAAATCAATCATCGTTCCTGACCTTCATTCAAACTGCTTATTTATTTATTTCAAATCGACAGTCCTTTATTTGCCGTATAAAGTTAATTATCCATTGTGATTATATTTTTCATTTCTGTCGCAATGAATTAAAAAAAAAAATAGTTTAAGGCTCTGTTTTTCATAAATAAAAGTTTTTTGCATGACAAATGCTTTATCGAAACGTATTTCACATTCAAATTTGTTGGAAATCTTGTTTTCAAATCTTGTTTACTTGGCAGGGAAAATGTCACACCTTAAAGGAACTCTCGAAATGCAACGAAACTTTATACATAGGCAAGAAGGTTGTGAATAAATACTTTTTTAAATTATGAGGTTTGTATTAATCTAGTAGCCACAATATAGAGGATAACTCGGTCTGAGGCTTTATGGGTTGTATGGCCGCCATATCGGATGATACATAAATCATACAGGGTGTTCCGAAAACACCGGTTCAAAAGTATATAGCCATGATCTTTGTACAAAATGGACCATAGCGACCCTTTACATGGGGGGTCGGAAATAAATAACCACGGAGTTATGGCTATAAACAAATAACAAAGCATGATTGGATAAAAAAAAGAAAGTTACACCTACAATCAAAGTATGTGTCCAATACACTGCATCTGGGCTGTATTATCAAGAAATTGGTATCTTATTAGCTGTGCATCTCTGGAATGTGGGAGTTAACAATTTCGAGCCAATGAAAATTGTATTTGAAAGTTTGGCTCGCCTCTTGAATTTAGTTTCCTAAATTTCGCCGTCGCCAATTTTTGGCGCGAATGGCGAATTTTTGGCAAGCTATTTAAGAATCAAACCATTGACTTTTTGGCCATTTTATTCCCCCCCCCAGGTAAGCAAAAATTAGCAAAATTAACATTGGAAATAAACTAACACAGGAAAAAAAGCGCGAAAGCAAACTCCCTCTGAAGGTGCTTATATAATACTTGAACTCTCCCTATTAAATTTTTTCCATGGTAAATGGAAATACAAGTCCTGCGACCCGGCCACCATGCTGGCGCCTATAGTCGTCATTATTCAGAATCGATCAAGACATAAGCGTACGGAAGAGGGATTCATGTGGGCCATAATCTCCCGCAATTGGGAGAATATTAACACTAGGTGCAGGGGCGGACTGGGTTCTCTCAAAGGGCGCATACCTTGGATTATAGGAGGGCGCGAGTCCTATAGCCCATGAGGGCGCACCGGACCGGGGGCCGGTTGGCCGGCTGCCCAGTCCGCCCCTTAATATGGGTCTACGGGAAGCTATGATGTAGAGCAGCGGTCGCCAACCGGTGGTCCGCGAGAAAATTTTGGTGGTCTGCAGAAAAATTTGGACATTATGTGCATTTTTAATGTTTTATTAATAATAAAACAAAAATAATATTCTAAGAAATTCTCATATTCTGAATGACAATTTTTGCCTTTATATTGCAGTAAATTCACGAAATGTGGTCTGCGGGATTTAAAATTATGAATTTAGTGGTCCGTGAGGTCCGAAAGGTTGGCGACTACTGATCTAGAGGTAAACCTTCTCATTCGAACCAACCTCTTTTAGGAATTTTCTGCGTACGCTACTGGATCAAGGGTAATTTTTCGATACTAACTTTTATCATCAAGCTATTTATTATTTACCTGCAGGACAGACTTTTGAATTCTTGAATGGTAAAATATGAGTGAAAATAAAGGAACCTTCGAAGCATAAAAGTTTATGATTGGCAGGTGGAGGGCATTCACGGATTCAGTAAGTATCCCAGAGGTGGGGAGGGTGCAGTGGCGTAAACAGAAAGTTCATAAGAGGAGGGTTATAGGCTTAATGGGAGGGGTTACAGAGCTACAACTCATATATTCCTATGTTAAATATACAAAATTTCATTGCGATGGCGGGGGTCGCAACCCCCAAAACCTCCGCCTGGCTACGCCTCTGGGAGGGTGTCGATTTGTATGAACGTGCACAAAGTAATTTTAAACTGCAGGGTGCGTCCTATTAGCACAATTGATAAGACGTCCGTCTACGGACTCTTCCTAACATATACTGAGTGGAGGGTTTGTTCCTTTTAGTACCGGGCTCCCTTGGCCGCACCGGGTCCCTGTGCAATCCCCCCTTCCTCCCCTATCGCCTGCCCTTCGTAGCAAAAATTGAAACACTCCTTCGGTAAACTTCTTTAATCGGTGTTGCGAGTCTCGAGATATTTATTTTTCAAACTTAACTTCTTGCTTTATGTTGGATGTAATTTTATACGTGTGAGTATTTTATAGATTTGTAGGGAAGATTTTACAAAGGAGTTTTGCAGACAAAGAGCATCCTTCCTGAATGGTCTTGTGCCCGAGTTGAACTAGCCAATGGCGGGGCTCCTGAGGGGTGGAACGTTCTGGAGAGATGCGAGATGGTATAAATAGGGAGGTTAAACAAAGACGGCATGAGAGAGCGACTGTTCGGAATAAGAAGAAGGGGAACTCCGTTCCAGTTTTTTTTTTTGTTTTTTTTTTAAGTTGGCGTTATGAGCAGGGATGAGGTTCTAATAATATACGAGAATTGCATCTGTTAGTATCTGTGGGTAATCCTGCGATTGAATTGACGGCTAAATGCAGTAAGATTTGAAGAGGTCGGTCACGATTGATGGTTGCCTATCAATTGAGGCGGTAAAATAAGAAGTTTCTCACTTTGGTGAGTGGGAATCCATTTATAGTGATATATCTATTGAGAGCAGTATATGCCTGGAGTTGCTACCATGGAGATGGGACCGCAGCAGTACTAGTGCCCGTCCAGTGCCAATTGATGGAGGCCTAGTGGGGTATATCACGTGACGAGGCCGCCATATGTCCAGTGACCTTACTGTCTACAATGTTGAAGACCTAGAAGTGCCGCCAGTGAGATGGGACATCAATCCTATCATTGACGATAGCGTCCCATGCTACTGATGCCCAGAGGTGCTTCTAGCCAAATCAATCGATAAATCGATGACCCATTAGTACCAGTTGGAGAGTCCCTTGGATGGATCGGGTCTACTTTTTTTGCGTAAGTATCTTCATTGTTATATAGCGGAACTTTCATTGGTTAAGAGCAAGTTGATCTATAGAGTAGAGACTATCACGAATTTGTAGCTTAAACTATTAAGTCTCTATGTAGATTGGAATAACTTGTCTTGTTAAAGTAATTTGGTTGCATACGTTAGTATAGTTACGGCCTAGGCTAGTGGCTGAATTTTAATTGCGATGCTTGTATGTATTGATCACGTGCCACTTTTATGTATTAAATATCAATTATAAAAGAACCTGTGTCCTTCTTGTTGAAAGTTACACAACATTTAGAACTAAGAATGGCTCCCACGGATCTTGGGGCCATCCTATGTTTGTACTGCACCTCTGAGGGAAGTTTCCAGCCCTACGTAGGAGCTCTAAAATCTTTATTTATGAAATTGCGCCAATTATAAAATCAAGTCGCCAATCTCAGCAACCACAAAAAATGCCAACACGCCTGGAAACCTGTTTGAGGATGCAATGTAGCAACCCCGCGCCGGAGTTGAAATTTTCGGGGGAGACAACTTCTTGGTTTGTAAGCGCCATTGGTCATTATAGATCCCGCCTCTGCGAAATAAAAGTATGCATAACTCCGTGGGTATTCATTTCCGACCCCCCCCCCCATGTAAAGGACCATTATGGCCTATTTTGCACACAAGGATCACGGCTATATACTTTTGATCCGATGTTTTCGGAACACCCTGTACATAAATTGCGCTGACTTTGCGCTTTGCATCCTGCGGAATTGCCAACCACTCGGGATTAACTAGGTCCTACAATTATGTTTTATTCGAGAGCGTCGAATAAAGGCATTCATACAACTGCCAACGATGTCCGACATGTTCTCAATTACAAAGAGATCTGGGGATCATGCTTTCCAAGAAAGCACTTAGGCATCGACTATCGATGTTGATGACATCCCAAATCCTCAAAGACATTCTGTATCCAGAGCAAGTTATTTTGCATACAAAATTTTGCACATTCTTGTCAAAACGGAAGCTCTAAACACTTTTAGAGATGCTTCTTTTTACATTCCTTAATATCCTAAATAAGCTGCAACGTTTTTATCTCTCCTCCTAACACTCTTACGAGTCTCTAAATTACACATACAATACAATAAATACAATACAATTTTATTATTTTCAAAATTTTTAGTTAACTAATTTTTGAACCTAGATATATTTTGATAATATAAAAAATTAGTTTTTTACTAATGAATCGCTGAAGCTATGCCTGAATAGCGAATGGCTTTAACTTGTTCACAAGAATCAAAAATATAATTTAACACCGCAATTCATCAATAAATTTGGGCACCAAAACTCGCACATGACTTTATCTTTTAAATTCAAAATGTATGCGTCAAATCTAATTTTACCCTACTCTATATCGCAGTTTCTCAAATGAGGCCACAAGCCAATGTAAAGAGTTATCTCCCCACAACGTTAAATTAATTTGCTTCTCTTCATAAATGTATAATATAATACGATGTCGAATGCAAATCCTCCCTTCCCCACTTCGCGATTTGGGAGATCCGAAATTCAACTAATTTGAAGAAATTTCACACCTTCTCTGTTCAAATTTTTGGCGTCCGAAGGGAAACCGTAAAAAGAACGTGGGGAAAATGAATTCATGAAAGAGAAAATGTGCGTTTTTAGTTCACAAATCGAAGTGGAAATTAAAATTATTTCTATAAGATTTTTTTTCCGGGACAAGCGCAATAGTTCATGAATTTGTGGTTCGTAAAAACTCAAGTCTACTGTATTTATGTAGTTAAATAAGTGCTAATTATCTAATAATAATTTTAATTTAAAGTACCAAAAAGTGCATTTTATTGGTTACTTGGAGTAAAAAAAAAAAATCACTTTCTCTAGTTCTGACAACCAATTGTTTTTCGTATTATTTTTTTAATAACCATAGAATTTTTTTCTAAAGCCCAGGGTTACTTTTGGTACCGGCTCACTCTATAAAAATTTAACTACTAACGTACTAGTAGAAATTATTTGCACACAGGGCCGTTTCTGGCGGGAGTGCAGAAGGTGCCCCCACACCTAAGTAACCAAACTGAGGGGCGGCCGCAGACCGTTTATTATAGTGTCAAATCTATCTGTAACGATACTCGAGGGACCTAAAAACGATATCGTTGTATAAGAAGTTTATCATTATAGATGAGATTGAACCTCTCCAAATATGTCGGGATTTGGGATAAACCTTGCTATTAACCATGCCCGTATTCAGAGGGGGCGTATCCTTACGGATCCGTCCCCTATCCTTAAAACTGTACCACCGGACTTAATAAACCTTGCATGTTAGATTGTATCAATATATTGTATACCCGAACCCCGAATAAATCCGTCATTGGCCTACTGTATTGTTATATTGCTTTTTGTTCTCGGATAGAAGGCAATATCAGGAGTTTTCGCTTTATTTTACATGAAAAATAAAAAATAAAGTTTTTGCCATTTCTCTGCTTTGTAACTGTTGTTCGCCATATATATATGCATAAAGCAACACTGCACATACAAAAATCTTAATTATATTAATATATTAATATTAAATTAATAAGGGCGGCGAGATTGTTTTTGCACCTGGGCGGCCAACAATCCAGAAATGGTCCTTTTTGCACATCAAACAATTTTAACTTTGATGGCGGTCAAAATCTTTCAAAAGAGTTCAATTTTTTTCAGGTTCGCCTTGGCAAGAAATTCTTTGATGCCAAACCAAATTTATCAGTTTCGAAAATGTAATATTTTTTCTTTGATGTGCAAAATGTCTTGAAATATCCAAAAATCATTTTTACAAAAGCCTATAAAGAGCATGCAAAAATGAAAGACCCTTCGATGTACGATTCTTGAGAAAGCATTGCAGTATAAAAAAAAATTAAATTGCAGTATTTCTTTGGCGTATTATGATGTGCGTAATAACGATTGTCCTTGTTAAGGGAAACGGGCTGGCAGAGGTCGTACGATTGAGAGGAAAAACCGTACGATTTTTCCTCCCATTGGTGGCCCACTTATAAAATATGCGACAGGGGCATCAATTACCACATTGCATCACCGTACGCCATATATTTCTTGACTCAAATATAGAAAAAGGAACGAAAATCCCATCAAGGGTCATCAAACCGTCTTTTCAACGATAAACTCTATACTTTAATCATCACCCACTTCCGTCTAATGACCCATTAGATAGTAGGTCACTAAGATACAAATAAGTGTGCAGGCGCAACGATATAGGGGTGTATTTCATTCAAAGATATTCTAAAGTTGCCTCGGAAAAAAAAAATCGACATAAAGGATCTAACCGCGGAACTACTGAACGAAATCCAGCTGCTTCATAATAAGCGTTAAAATAATCACATATACGTTAAAAATAAACGCCCACTCATTTTTCTGGATTTTAAATAATTGTTTTCATGTAGATAGTCTTCAACTAAATTTCTTCAATGTTAGTTTCTTTCTTGTGGAATAAAAACTTGTTTGGATCTGCAGGGGTTCAAAAATTTTTCCATACACTAACTTATAATAGCTTTTCTAATTAAAACGAATTAACTAATTTAAATAAAATTAAAATTTTCTAGTCTTTCAAGCACCGGTAATGGCATAACAAGTATGGGACACTTCAAATACTGGAAAGAAATGCTGTCTCTTTCAAATGCTTAAAAATATAGATTTGCAATTTTCATCTTTAGGGGAAATATATATAATAATATATCGAGATGGTGTAGTGCAGAAAAAGTTGTTAAGTTCAAAAATTTAACTTTCGAGGAAACACAATTTAAAAGACAACCCTTTTCGAGTGAATTAATAAATTTTGCAGCAAGTTTTTGAATGATAGAGTAAGTCAGGCCTATAGGCAAGCCGGGGCCAGAAGGGCGTGGCTCCAGTTGCCCCATACTTGTGCCCCATTAATATATATATATATATATATGCAAAGATTAACATTTTCCTCATAGGCAGGAATTTTCCAGCAGAGCCTGGGCATAAGAGCGTCCTAGGTAAAATTTCTCCTCTCTCACCTCATTCCCCCTCCATAAAATTTAAAATACAAACTTTGATATATATTAATATTACAGTATTTGTAATTATAATAAACTAGAAAAAAAGACATAAGAGGAGTGTTAAATTTATTGTGACATAATGTCTAGATTCTCTACCGCTCCAGGCAATTATTTTATACTTGTGAGTTCTGGCAGTTATTTTATACTCGTGATATGCTCTTCGCGTTGCCCCTTCAACCTGGCTACAGGCCAGGAGTAAGTGATAAGAGTTCTGTAACACGTCATTCTAAAATTTCGAGTAAAATATTTTGTTAAAATATTTGCTCTGATTATCATTTAAAATCGTTTCAGTACTATATAAAGCTCATCGAAACATTGTATATAACTTGTTAAAATACAATGCGACTGTACACAAGACTACTGAAAGCACTCCCTAAAATCTACCCCTACCACTTAGGAAAGATACTGACATTACTGTTAAAAGCGCTGTTTAAAAGCTAACAATATAAGTATGATTAAATAGGAAGTTATCTATTTTACGAAAGTACCTAAGTCCCACGCATATTTTTACCGTATGACCTTTAAGTTCACGGCTACAGGAAAATTTCACATCTAAGCGGTGCTCAGTTTTTGTTAACTGAATTGCGAATTGACGGGTAGAGGTCATGCCCTTTTCAGCCTTTAAATGTATGTGTCATATTATAAACAATAAATCACCATAAAATCAATACCGGTTATAAATTCCATTTCAAAACATGTATAATTGATAAATATGTACATGAGATCTTACACTGATAAGACGATATTATCATACACAAACATATAGTTTATCCGTTAAACACAAGCATCATAGTATATAAACACCCTGGTTATGCCATAAACCGCCAAGAAGAAATGCTATAAGTACTGTCGCTCCTATGGACATTTTCGTCTTCGAATTAAATCCCGAGAGTATACCCAGTGGAATCTATCGATGACGATATTGCCTACGACGATAAATCTGCTATCGATATTTACCGCGGTCTCAATAGATATATAAAGTACATTAGGTTCAGTCTTGTCTAGAACGCTATAAAACGCCTATATTTTTTAACGATGCCTAGAACATCCTCACAGAAAGATTTCACTAACAACAGCTACTTTGACACTGGCTTAAGATTTAAAAACATGTTTCGAGAGCCAACTGCTCCCTTTGTCAAGTGAAGTCAAGCTTTCTCCCAGGTGAAACTTTACATTATTTTGTTAAAGATTCCACATATCTTAATAACTCTGGGATTTTCCCTGGTCCGGTAACAGGAAAATTCCCGTAGAAGTCATTCTCGTTAGGCTTCGTATAGGGCAGAGGTTCACAAATCGTGAGGCGCCATCCCGAAGGTAAGAGGACCACAAGTTTGCTCAAGCAGGGGCGCAAGACATTTCTCTTACATGAAATTATTATTTTTAACTCGAGCTAAATGTTGACTGACGTATTATAAAGCTAAAATATTATTTCGTGTTAAATTAGACATAAAATTTATTTAAATAAGGCTACTCTAATTTGAACGATATATTCTTCATTTTCATATAAATAAAACGTTAAAACATACATATGGTACATATATGGTGAAACTACATACAGTAAGCAAGCACAATATTTTTATTCATATACTACGTAGAGCAGGAGGAGGAGGAGGAGGGGATGCGACGTGCATGTGTAGGAGTAAAGGGGACACAGGGGTAAGACGTTTGAGAACCATTGTTACAGGGCTTGACCATTGCTCCCATCAAGAAGTTTTAAAGGGAGTGAGTGTCCCTATGCGTTACCTACCATGGGCGCCCATATGGTGCTGGACACCCCTCCCCTCCCACTGTGTTTAAAATGTGATTTGCTTGATTCTGCTGTACATTTACTTTAAAAGTTTTACAATCCCACGTACGTAAAATAGAATACTTTTAGCTCATTACTAATTGTCAAACAGTATCTATTATTTTTGTAGCATTTTAGTATCTTGTACATTCACTTGAAATGTGACAACCTTGAAGGAGGTAATAATTTTCCTATTTAAATTACTCATGTAGTTCATGGTACCTGCTGAACCATTACTAGCATCACACGCTTTATCATGTAAGGCCTGTAGCGCCAGGCGCGCGCATACGGGATGCCACTTCTGGGAAGGAGCCGAACCACCACCTCCTTCTCAAAAGCCTACATCGAGATTTTAGTGAATATGCGATACCAAAACGCTACAAAAATAATTGATATTGCTTGACAATTAGTAATGAGCTAAAAAGTACCTTATTTTAAAATGTGACTGTAAAACTTTTGAAAGTAAATGCATAGCAGGTTCGGGTGAATCAAATTTTTAAATGGTTGAGGGTGGGAAGCTCGAACCCCCCTAGCCTCCATATAGGCGTCCATGGACTGTAGATATTACAGGGGCTAAAATTAATGTTAAGAGCAAGAGAGGAAAAATGGGGAACACGAATAATGGTAGAAACGATATTAACATCTTACAATATCGATCTTTTCCTAGCAAATTAATTTCAAGGCTTTAAGATTAAAATGAAACTGATATTATTGCCAAAATGTAAAATTATGAAAAATATTAGTAGTCTAGAATGACTTAAAAATGTTTTAACAGAAACGTGATAAAAAAAATTGCATTCGGTGCTGTACGTTTCTAAATCACGGTATGAAATTGATCTATTAGTTGTCATTTCCTTTTATAAAAAAGTTGCACGACAGAATAGCAATGTCATGAAATCGCGGCAAGATAGCGTTCTAGTTTTACATTCAATTACTCCCAAGGCTGAAACGATGCAATTCAAGAGGCGTAATTTAAAGAAGGTAATTACTCTGAAAGTTACAAAAACACAAGAAATCGTCACTTTCAACAGTTAAAGGGAAAAAAATTCAACGGTCAACAGTGCTGTAGGAAAGGGAAAGTTCCCATTGGACATCAAGACGTACGCAGAAAGTTCATAAAGGGGGGTTATAGTCTCAATGGGGGGCTGCAGAGAAACAACTCCATGTATTGATATGTATACATACAAAATTTCATCGCAATGTGGGGGCGTTTACAACCACCATCAACAACCCTCCGTGTACGCAGCGCATTTTTGTCTTTAGCGTCCAATAAAAATGACCTTTTTTAAGATACCTCTCCTTTATAATTTTTTAATTGTTCCACCCTGCAGATTGGAAGATATTTCCTCCCCTTCTTTAGATGAATTTGCCTTAATTTTGAAGCAATCACCTATCCCTTATTGGATACAACTCTTATACACATGTGCCCATCTTTTAATAATGATAGGGGGTGGGGGAGGTGCATTCCCTACGAGTACAAGCTACTACTTTATGCTTTAAGTAAGCTTTCGTTTTGGAAACAAAAGTGCTACAAATAAGAAAATCATGTTTTGCATCGCGTTTTAAATGTCGCGTTGGCGACACGGCAATGGATATTGTCAGAATCAACTAAAGGGAAAGGAAATAGCTTTTTTTACCGTTTCGTCTGGCTAGTGGAAGACCAACAAAAGCATAATTACTTATTCACTTGCCCTCTAGTACTTGTCTGTTACAGCTATCACCCGATTAAGGACCTTACAGGCCTCAGGCTGGAAAAAGAGAATGTGCCCTAAAGAATGTGGCCTACGTGATATCCAGTCAATAAATCATGATTTTCTTTGAAGTTTATTGTCCATAATACTTACGTTTGTCAATAGTGAAACTCGGACATTTGTAAATAAACAAGATTAAAATAAATCAATTCAAATGATATCAAGCCCCACAAAGTTTCCTGAGAAGTGCCTATCAAAATCGTGGAGCCCTAGGCCTGAGCCTACCAGGCCTATACGTAAATCCGTCATTGGTCACAACAAGGACTACGTTCGATTTCTAGTAAAGATGATCGTACGTAAAAATATGGTAGTTTTTAGGTCACTGGCAGCCGTTTGGTTTCGTCTCAGCTAATGGAAATTTTAGGGACGCAAAACTAAACACTTAATACATATTTTACACAGGATACGTGCATCAAAACTAATCAAAACCTTCCTTCGTTTGTGCATCCCATAAATGGGAAATTTTTGAAAGCAGGTATGATTAATTTTAACCTTCACTTTACTGAAAAACTATTGATTCATTTAGATATTAATGTAAAAAAAATGAAGTCATATAATTAATTTGAAACAATGACACTAGATGGCAGTGCTATTTATATGTATTACTCCGGTACAGTGTGCCCCATTTAATCAGATCACGGATAATCAAATACCCCGCTCATAAGAGTAAATGGTATTGCTTTACAAGACGCAACCACCAGTAAGTTTAGAGCTAACGTACCAAAAGTGGTTTCCTGGTGTTTTGACGTTTGTAGTAATCTGGGTGTTTCTGGTAACCGTGGAGCTTGTCAACTCCCTCTGTAACTTATTAACTTTAAAGGGTGCGTTGGGTTTGATCCATTTGTGTGTGTGTGTGTGTAGGGGGAGGGAGGATTCATTATATTTTT
>QLNU02015307.1:23158-47554 GCA_006491805.2 Dysdera silvatica | reverse complement strand
CTACCCCTAATTTCGTGAAGGATTTTTAAGTTATCTCTATTGTGATGCAAAGTCTACGGTCGGTCTAATCCCGTCTTTTCTCTTAGAACTGGGGTGGAGGTCTTTTTAGATTGACTAATTAGTCTGACCTCAAGCATTAACCGTCAGTAATCGAATTTTATGGCGTTGTGGAAGACTTTCTTTTCATCTGGGCAGGAGCTCATGCAATAAATTAAAAAATTCAAGAGAGAAAAAAAAAAAAAGTCACGCGTACGCCTAATTAAAATTGTAGAAGAATTTTGAACTTGTGCAGAAGAAAAATCTCAAGTGTATGCTAGTGTATATTTTTTTTTTCCATTAAAAGATACCATGAGTTCGTATAACATTTGTTTTTTATACATTGCGTTACAATTTTGTTAGGATAGGTAGCCAAACAACGGAAACTGTAATGCGTGAATATTTGCCTTTGTTCTTTGATTTCATTTTTCTCTGTTTGAGCTTTATTTCCATCTGTATTGTAATTTTCTAAAACAATATCTATTAATGTTTGTAAATGTTGTATCCGTAAGTAAGTATTTTTGGCAATTTTCAATTCTGACCTTTAGAGACCGATTACCGCGATAATGGTCCGCATAGCTCGAACTGAAACGTCAAGTTTTCTTTTTGAGCATAAAAATCTCTTTAGAATACGCAGCTTATTTTCTGAAAAGTGTTTTCTTATCTTAATATAACAAATGCCTGGGAATTTTTTTTCTGACATACTACATTGGAAAATTAAAATGGCTAAAAATTTATTCAAATCAACTTTCAAGCATTTTGGGGACCTTTTATTGTTCTTTCTTGGATAATCTAAACCGTCTTTATCCTTCATTGCCAACTTCCAGGCTATTGTCTATAACATGGGCAGGGTCCTCTCAAAGGGAGCATACCTTGGATTTTCGGAGAGCTCGAGTCCTTGTCCATTCGAAGGCGCGAGTCCTATTGCCCGGGCGCACAGGCCCAGAAGCAGGTAGGCCGGCGGCTCAGTTTTGCCCTGAACAGGGGATGGCAACCCACGACGCGCGTACCACACCTGGCACACGGGCCAATTTTTAGTAGCACGCAGAGTAATTTAAAACCAAAAATATAAAAAAAAATCAAAACATGTTTATTAAAAACATTATAGAAGTATTTTATTTCTTTTTTTCAAATAAAGTCCATTCCTGTTTTTACACCCCTTAAAAATATTGTTAAATACTGGTGGTGAAAAGTGTACAAAATAGTAAATCTTTGCTGTTTGATTGACTGCGAGACATCTTGAACAATCCATAATTCTATTTCCAATCAAAACTTAATTTAATTCCCGTCTCAACCCCTTCATTATCATTCACGTTTGCTTGTCACAGGTTAGTGCTGTGAGTAATTTACTACGTACCAAAACGTCTGATACAAAAAAGCAAAAAAGCAAAAATCGTTATTTTCAAAACAATTGGAGTAATGCATACGGATTCATATAGTAAAAAGATCGAGCTGTTTGCGTTTTGTACTCGCTGCTAAACTGTTTGAAATCGCACGCGAAGTGTACAAGGACATTTTCAAGAAAACGAATGCCATTGTTTTATCAAGAACATCCCAAAAGTTCTACTAAATTTGTATTAATAAGTGAGTAGTAACATAAATGTTCATCATATCATATTATAAACATCCCAAAATGGCTGCTGATCCCTGGTCTATAAAGTAGGCGTTCCTTCCTTATCGCCTATCGTTATGAAATCCAACTTCTGTCTATAAAACTATTAGAAAGTTGATGCAACTGGAAGTGTAAAAGGTTATTACTACATAAATGCGCAATGTCACGCGACGTTTACGTTGTGTTACGCTGTGCAACGTTAGTTGTTTGGTGTGCAACTGTGTTAATCTACTAAAGGCAAGTAAAAACGCACACAACTTATCAGACTACTAAGTAACTGGTCTTGAATCGGCCTTGGCTACAGATATATGCTAGAAAACAAAGTATGCTGATGTAAATCTTTTAAGAAAAGAAATAGGCATTGTACAACATGTGTTTTTGTTATTTGCAGAGTAAATTTTTAGTGAAACCCCTCGGGAGAATGGAGATACCGAAAATCGTAATCAGTTTAATATACAGGGTGTCTCAGCACCAGGGTTACAAACATCGAGGAGGGGTAGGGTACAGCTAGACGAACAATATTTGTCATAGAACCTAGGGTCGCAAACCACTCACAGCGTTAGTTCTAAAACCGTCCAGCATGCACAAATTGTGACAATCAGTGCGTGAAAAGCGCCAGATAAAACTCAGGTCAGCTGCTCAAGTGCATAGATGATTAGGACATCGCATTTTGCGCTTCTCATGCACTGGTTGTCACTATTTGTGCATGCTGGACGGTTTTAGAACTGACGCTGTGAGTGGTTTGCGACCCTAGGTTCTATGGCAAATATTGTTCGTTTAGGTGTACCCTGCCCCTCCTAGAAGTTTGTAACCCTGGTGCTGAGACACCCTGTATATGTATTACACCCCATTGCCATATATTAATATTTTGGGGAGGTGCAGGATATTCCAAAGCATATTCAAAAGAGTTCTAATGTCTTCTTTAGCATCAATTTTCACGGTTTAGCTCTTCGAGATCTATACCTCCAATATATCGATATTTCACCCCACATGGATTATTTCCCCATTACATAATCGATGATGTTTAACTTGAATACTTTGCTCGAAACCTATTAACAGTATAGTTAAAATTTTGGATGAGTGCCATAATTGAAAGTTTCAGAGAATTGAGATGTCAGTACTGGGCCTAGTATTATTTGAAATTTTCATCGAAGTGGCGATGATATGGTACTGTACATGTACGAATTCCGCCATGTCTTAATTCTATGCTCCTAGTTAATATCCCTATCTATGCATAAAACTATATTTATAAAATACTATACGTTCAGGCCCCCATACATAGGCATAGAGTCATGGCCGTGCTTACCGTGTTAGCGGTCATGAGCGAAAAAAATGTCAGCGGCCCTTAAAAATATTTGGCATAACACAATGATAAAAAGATTTACCGGGGCTAACATTACGTCCTTCATAAAGCATAAAGTCCTTTACTGGTCTAAACGCTGTAGGTAAAAATAAAGAGCAGATAATGAAGTTAAATTGAAAATAGGGGATAAAAATTAAAATAAAATACGAATCATTGTAATTTATTATTACTCTAATTATTATAATTATAACGAATTAATGAAAAGCTAACTTAAAGAACAAAGCTGCTTGTTTTATACTATTAGAACTTACAAAGTAATTTTTCTAGTTTTGTGGGCTGCCACGAGTCTCTGCAGTGGCCATATTGCCACCACAATAAACATGGTAACGTACATAGGCTACTAATGCTAACACATTCGACTTAAAACACATGTATTTATTTCGACCACCATTTAAAAGTTGCATTATGGGAAGTATGACGTCACACGCACAAAAGGTGAGTTGACCAAATACTCTGTTGAAAGTATATGGGGCCGCTAAAATCTGATTTCTTGGTATTTGCACTACACATTTTGACGGCCCTAGGCGGCCGCCCAGCTTGCACCCCCTAAGAACGGCCCTACATAAAGTTTTCAAAATTATTGGGGGGCCCAAACACATAATATGGATGTTTATACATTACAATATATGTAAAATTGAACATTATTAGGGGACACGGGCCCTGCGGACCCATATAACTCTAACGCCTGTGCCCCCGTGTAACAGTTATTAATTAAAACACACAGGGCACGTGCTTACGGCGTTAACGGCTCTGGATGAAACAGATTTTAGCGGCCCTCGAAAAAATGTTTTAACGTATCACAACGACGAAAAAACGCTCCGGGGTTTAGCATTACAAAATAAAGTGCTTCACGGGTTTAAACTCCAAAGGTAACAAGAAGATAATAAAGTCAAATTAAAAATAGACATTCCTAAACAAAGTTAGCCAGAGATATATCAATCACTTTGCATTTCTTGCAACTTCGATGTTGTGGATAAATGAAAGAATTTTATTTAGGTCTACTGCCGCATTATAAACACATAAAAACCAGTAGAATGCAATTATACATTTCTGCTTCTCAGAACTTTGCGATAAGTGCTTTTTTGTCGGAAACCGGGGATCTCTGTAGTGGCTGTAAGGCCATCGCAATAACACGGTAACGTGCATAATCTACTGATGCTAACGCATTTGACTAATAACGTGTATATTTATTTTAACCACCATTTAGAAGTTTCATCAACGTCATGGGAAATATAACGTCACACACAAAAGGTCAATTGATGAAATACTCTGGGAAGGTATATAAAGGCCGCTAAAAACTTATTTCTTGATGCTGGCACTGCATTGTTTTAACGGCCCTGGGCGATCGCCCAACTCGCACCCCCTCTAAGGACGGTCTTGCACACGTAAGTGGGGTGGATCACAAGGCAAGTGTCAGTAGAGGAGAGATACTCGAGCGATTTTTAAATTTACTACAACAGGTGGAAGAATTCTTATTACCCAGGAATGAAATTTGTTTAGAATTAGAGCAAAAACCTTGGTTAATTAAGCCTGACTTTTTTGATTTGACAGCAAAATTGAAAGAACTAAATTTGAAACTACAGGGTAGAAATCATCATATCGCTTCTATGGTAAGTACGGTAAATGCATTTAAAGCTAAATTGACGCCCTGGCAATTTCATGTGGAGAAAGATAATTTATCACATTTCCTAAATTTAAAAATGGTAATTGAAAATTATTGCGGTGGAAATGCTACCACCGGTCAGTTTGCCAAAGATTTTGATGCCTTATTGGTGTTGTGTTGAAAAATCAACACAACATCATTTCTTCAAATTATTTATTTATTCACTTCAAATTATTTAATTATTCCACATTACATCTTTTACTAATTCCGTCGACACTTTCTGCCGGATTTTAATTTTGTACTTCAGGTCAGCCCTGTGAGAGCCTGAGCCTTATGCATCTGTTCTAGCAACATCTAGATGTACACTCTAATCAATGAAAAATTTCAATCACACAGACTGCCAGATGATAAGTGGAATTTAAATTTATATATTCAAACACCAAGGGAACCTTATTTGCAAACTAAATTCAACTTGTGCTGTAGACTCTCCCAATATTCGAATTCAGCAAGAATATGGACATTTTTTCTTAATCATTCAACCACCACGTAACATTATTTATGTATATGTTTTTCTGTAATATTGTTATTATAATTTGTGAAAGACTGCTTTATTTTATGTGAAGACATTTAAGATTAGCGTGGGATGTTATGTTACGCTTCAAAAGATGATCTGGCGCAGTATAGCCCAGATGCTCTTGCGCCATAAAAAAGCCAAACAAACAAATCAATCAAAGGATGATATTTAAAATTATACATCTTGTTATTATTATTATCTAATGTGAAAATGAACGTTTCTACTTCCCCATAAAATTTCCCCTTATTAAACTAATTTCTATTCTACATTTCTCATGCTATTTCTCTCTGTATTTCCTACAATTCAACTTCTACATTGGCTATTTTCAAGTTGCCATTCCTTTTTTCAACTAAGGTAGAACTTCGAATTTAGTTGACCATGAGTTATCGTATCTTCATTTTACTTTCGACCACAGAAAAGATCGTAAAATCAGCAATATTGTCTTATATGGAAGTGGGTCCTAGTCCCACACTGGGATCAGCCAATCAAAATACGAGGCTTTAGGGACAGCACCGTTATTAGATGAACCATTATTCGGCGCATGCGCGTGGACTTCGCAAATTTTCGTACTGTACTGCCAATTCAGTTCATTTTTTTTCATTTTCAACGGGTTTTTTTATACCGTGTTTCACCGAAAATAAGGCCTAACCCGAGAATAAGTCCTAGCATGATTTCTCAGGATGCTGGTAATGTAAGCCCCCCCCATCCAAAATAAGCCCTAGATAAGATTGTTGTTAGACAAACTGACACATTTATTAGTACTAGTGATGGGCGATTGCGAAATGTTTTTAAAATCGAAAGATTCGGAATCGATACAAATTTACAATCGAGTCAACGATTCATTCGTCCTTGAACTTAACAATCGAGATGTTCAATTGCAATCGAGAGTAAGCAGACGTTCTAACACTGTCCACCTGTCATTGCTGCGAGTTATTTACCATGGCACATTTAAATTAACAAAAAACATGCGTAAATAGGTTATCCTTACAATGTGAAAGGTATGATAGAAGATATGGTAAAATATTTATAGTAAAAAATATTACGTAGATTGCCGTAGGGATCCTATATAGAGAGGTAAGTGGCATACGGAAAACGGCAGCCATGTTTTTCGACCGTTGCTATACCAACGTGGACGCTATGTAAAGGACCGTTTCACTAGGGTTGCTAATGAGGTTATTTTGATACTAAGAATTCCGGTTTGGCGACAGTTTGGCGTTGGATTGTAAATTTAGTTTTTGTTTTAGAACATGTGATTTTTTTTTTTAATTTCCTGATATCGATCCAGATGACTGAAATGTGGATAAATGGAATTTTACAGTATGTCTATAATTAAAATTATGAAAAGATCCTTAAAAAAGAATTTCAATAAAATAAATTTACTCAAATTCTTTTTTCCCCCATTTTTTAAAAATTTCAATGAGCAAACCATTTTTTTATATCTCTTAAATTTTCATATATCCAGGGTGAGCAGCATTATCATAATATAGGATATTTCTCTCTTTGCAACTAGACAGTAGCGGCCCTAGACGTTGTGGGGCCCAGAGCCATTTATTTTGCGGAGCCCTAATATTTTGGAAAGGGGTCTTACCGGGGGGACTAGGGATATGAAATAGACCCCAGAGAAAAGGGGGACATTTTTAAAAATGAACTCTTTAAAACAAGGTTTTTAAGCCATTTGATGGGAGATGGTAAATAGTTTTGTCTTCTTCTGATCCGTTGTTAATAACAATAATCTTAATTTGATAAAAGTATAACAAATGAATTGTAAGAACAATAAATATCATTTTAGCGTTATTGAAATTCGAATAAATTACGTTTACGTTTTATAATGAATGGGAGTCTACAATTTAATGACAAACAGTTTACATTACAACTGCGCGATAATAAAAGGGCCGTCGCAGGGCCCTGGGCGGTTGCCCGAATTACCCGAGCCTGGAGCCGCCTTTGCAACTAGATATAGATAGCATCTCACTTTTTTTAATTTCATTTATTTTTCCAAATTTACAATTCATTCTTCCCTGAACTTAGTCATGATCGTATCTTCAATACGGAAGCTATTTTTCATAACAGTTGCTTTAATACTTACTAGTATGTTGTGAATTATGAACAAAGATCACCCTCTCCCATTGAAATAATGTACAAATGTTCCTAATTCAGTTGATTCAGTGTATATCAGTGGCGTTATTAGACCGAAATTGGGGAAGGATGTCCCCATCATCAAGTCAGAAATGTCTATCATGTATAATACAATTATTTTGTATTTCGGAAAATAATCATTTTTGTATATAAAATTATAATCACATACATTAATATTCGCACTCCCATTTGAAATAGCAATTCACTTTCATTCACATACAACGTGCATAAAAAAAAAATCTAAAATTCACGGAAAATGTCGTGGCAATTCACACTCCGATAAAAAAAATACTACGCTGATGATAAGATCGGATTAGCAATGATTTTAAAGAAGCATTGAATCTTCACTGAGCGTTGCCCCTAAAAAAAGCGGGCCCTAGAAAATTGTATTGTTTGTCTATAATCTGCCCCCCAATTGTGCACAGGCATTATACAGTCGAACCCCGTTATAGCGAACCTCAGGGGATAGAAAATTGGACGTAACCAAAAAAATTCGTTTGTCATATATTTGGTTCAACTGTATATATATATATATATAGTGATTGGTCGGTTTCTGAGCTGTAACTAAAAAAGCAAGAAATATAAGAAGGCTATAAACGAGGTAAAAACGGCAAGAGTCTTCTCCATGTCGTGCTAACCTTGGCGATGAATCGCTACTTTGGAAGATTGCGATAAATATGTACAAATATATCCAAACTCAAAACGAATTATAAATACAGATTAAAGATATTTTAAGGGAGATAGGCGAGGCCACTAATGTTTTAATTTAAATATACTTATGTAAAAAAAAAAAAAAAATAAATTAACAAATCGATGTTAAACTGGGTTCTTAAAATGACATTAAATTTCATTATAGGTCTCTATATGTTGGCAAATATGATTTTGTAATCATTTGAATGATGCAGTGAAGCATCCTTTAATAGATATTTCTCAATAAAGATTATCTGTCAACAGTCATGGAATATAAATACCATGGGAAAAATACTAAGTTTTATCTCCTAATAATATATCATTTAAATAACGTGTATTCCTTCATGGTTCACTTAATTGTGTGTCCGTTTTTTGGAGGTTTTATTGTAATATAAATAACAAACTACCTATGTTTAAAGAACCTGGTATTAATTATTAATTCACTGCATTGAACATGCAAGCACCATATACATTTAATCAATGGTTCCAATAAATATTATGTTGACTGTAATCCCCGTTAGAATTTGCTTCTTTTTAGATGTCTAAATGAATGCTATCAACAGTTTCCACCTTATTTGGTTCATTAAGTGGGTAGGCTGATTTATATTAAATGGAAAAAAAGCGTTTTTAACTTCAAAATTATGTAAATTACAAGTGTATCCAAACAAATAAAACTTCCAAAATCGCAATCCGTAGCATACAACTGACTTGCTGAACTGACCTAAAAAGGAGGGGGGCGGGAATTGTGCAAGGGTTTCATTGTTAAGGGTGGCCGCCGGAGGCGGCGCTGTAATCCCAGGATCTGAAAAGGAGGAGGAGGAGGATTGTGCAAGGGTTTCATTGGGAAGGGTGGCCGCCGGAGGCGGCGCTGTAATCCCAGACAGGACGCTTGAACAAGTGGGAATGGATTGCTGACCAACACGGCATTCAAAGATGCACAGACCTGAAAAGGAAAAACATGGCTGCCGACCGCATCAGCCAATCAGAAAATGTCAGGTGTATGTCACCTCTCCATCTTATACAGGCTCGCTAGATTGCCGTCTCTTGGAGCGCCATCTACAGGCACGAATTGTAAATAATATACTGCATTCAAGATTTATGAAATTTTTTAAATCACCTTTTCAGTTGTGTACTTGAAAGAATAAAAAGAACATGGGTTACATAATTTATTTATTTCACGAAAAAAGGCAAAGTTATATACAAATTGCGGTAGAATTTTTATTTCAGAAAATTGGATTAAAAATTTATTTTGTGTAGCGCCATCTATGAACAAATATTTAAACTATAATGTTTTCCATGCACACGTGATAGTTTTTCAACTTACTTTTACAAAAATGCACTGGCGGATCCGGGATTATATCATGGAAAATAAAATCAAAAGTACCGGGCACTCGGCTAAAAATAGGAATCGGAACCAAAGCGCGCCCCCCTGGAAAGAACTTGTACATTCACTAAAATATTTAATAGCCTTGAGGGGACGGTAATAATTTTTCTCCCCCCCCCCCCAGAAGTGCTCATATGGGTTCCCATGTTACAAAGAGGAAGTTTCCCCCTTCTTCAAAATGACCACTGGTTCCCAGCGAGAGGGGGGGTCCCTCTGACGTGGATATTCTCACGTTTGGGCAAACCTGCCATTATCTTGCCATCATCGCCTTGAACAAGAGCCGATTGGCTAATTTCAATGTTAAACGGACCAAAGTTCTGAAGAATATAGGTCGCCAATCTTCGCCATCTCTCAGCTGGAAATGGCAACCTATGTTTGCCGGGAAAGTGCGGGTCGCCCGCTCAAAAAATAGTCCCAGCTCAACCACCACTTAACTTGTAAGATGTAGAAGTATTTACGGCCCTCTGAGGGGCCCAAGCCTCAGAAATGGTAACCATTTTTTCTTTTCTTCTATTTTCCCCTCCTACATTAAATGAGCCCTGTAACTTTATCCCCATTGTTGATCAATTAACCAATATATATTTGTAAGTTATGTTATATGCGGCCCAAAAGTTGTGCTATGGCCACATACGTCAATTTCGTGGGGTGAGTGTTCACCAAAAATTTATCATGTGAAAAAACTCCGTACTGACCTGTTAAAAATAGTAGTTAAATTCGCGTAATTATCATACTGGAATGAAGCATTTGGAACATGCTGTTTACTCATCCCCTGAATCAATCGGTATTGTGTCTACCTGTAGGCCCACACTGGACCCCTTATAATGTTAATTATATTCTTTTGTTTATCTTTGTTTTTAATAAATCTTTTTTAACTGATATATTTCCTGTGTCGTACCACTACGATCTCTTGAGTCAGGGTTAATTGTAAGTTATTTTGTACATAACTAATTAAGCGGTCACAACGGGAGATATGTCCTTTCGAGAATATTTTAACAAAATAATTTTAAATAATAAAAATTATTTAATTCGAGAGTTATTCCAACTCAGGGATTTATACACCCCCCCAAACACTCCTCCAGATTTTTGATACACCCCCTTAATAATCTTGAGCACACAATGTGTTTAATGAAAACTTTGTTTAAAAAGAAATTAATTATATACTTATTAAACGGAGTTTATGCTGCGCCAGCGGATTAATAGGGTCCTCAACCGGTTAAATTTTATAATTTAAACTGGGGACCCATCACGGGGAAATGCAAATTGTATTGTCTGTTCTAAACTGTGTGAAATTTATTATACTTAAATTGAAATTCAAGACTGCATGCAATATGTAACAAATAAACATTATTATTACATTGGAAGATTTTAATACGAGATTTGAAGAATTAATAATTAGCGACATTCTTAACCTTTTTTTATTAATTCTTCCTCTCATACAGAAGGCGATGTGAGTAATAAATTCGCAACATTTTTCGATATTTCCAATAAGGAAGACCCAGAATTGGAAATTATAAATACAACAAATGACATTGAATTGAAATCACATCATGGCAAAGAAAAACGCTGTAATTTAGTGACTGGAAATAGCTCCCCGTTGTTAAGAAAATGTACTCTAAACTTGAACTCCCTTTGCGCGTCGACATATGCTTGTGAATGTTTGTTTTCCAATATGAAATACTTAAAATCAAAGTACCGATCAAGCCTCACTAACGCTCATTTGGACCAATGCCTGAGAACTGGGAATTCAACTTGTGGGCCACATTACAACGAGTTGGCCGCAGATTTGCAATGTCAAATATAGCATTGATTATCAATTTTAAAATTTTTTTTTCACTTTTTAAAAGAATTGAAATCACGTATTAAAATTTACATAAATTTATATTTCATTAATATTTTCATGTTTAAATATTACCTCTCCCTCCTTTTCATCCCATAGTGCCCGCCAAACTTCCGCATTTTTGAAATATGCCCTCTTAGTAAAAAAAAGGTTGCCGACCCCTGGCTTAGACGATCAAATTGGATTTGGCCTTGTCTGCCCTTCGGGGTCGTTAGGCCATTTTGTCGCCCCCTTGGCTTGGCGTCCAGTGCAACGGCACAGGTCGCACCACCCCCCACCCACAATCCGTTACTGATTACGCCAACCATATTCGGAGAAGGTTGGTGGGGGTACTAAACTATTCTTTCGCTTCATGCTCGTGACGTGGGTGATTTGTTTATAGCACGTTTACAAATATCTAAAACATTAGTTCTATGTCTATCGTTGTCTTCTAAGCACTCATGACGACAAAGTCACTGTTTTCTTTTTTTTTAAGGAACCTAGTTTGCAATTCCACTCCAGAGCGTAGATTTCAGAAAGCCCACATTTTTCTTCTTTGCCTTTTGATTGCTGATTAATTGCGTTACATCACTGGATTCCTACACAGTAGACTTATTTGCCTACAATATTGTCTTTTTTTAATGACTTCGCATTCACCTACTTGAGGGCGATAAGATTGCTGAATACGTAGTTGTTTCACGTGTGACAAATGAGGAGGTAGTGGTGCTTTCGGGAAAATTCCCTTACGAAGTTAGCAGGTTCTGCTTTGCCGATAGTCTTGGCCGTTAAGCTCACTACGTCCTTGCCACGCCTTGTGATGTCATCGAAAAAAGCAATAACCCACGATATTCTCTGATAAGAACACATTTTTTTGTGACTAAGGCACTCATTATTTCGTGAATAGCAAGGTTCTGGGCAACGTCATCATCGTGACGTCACAGCCGTTCGAGAAACTCGCTAGGTTTCAAAAACAAGAGCTGACGGAACAGTGATCTTGTATGCGAAGGCGATGGCCATGACCTAAAAACAGTAAGCGCCGCGCGTTTTCTATAAGAAGTCTAGGGGAAGGGGGGGGGGGAATAGAAGGAAAAAACAACGAAATGAGGCATTACGAGATCCGAAACTTAACGTTTTTAGTTAGTTTATACTTCTCCGTCCAAATGAAACGTACTTGTTTATAGACGTAGTACCAGGTTTTTCATCGAATGACGACACACAGCATCGCCGTTCCTTCAGGTAGTTCAAAGCACGTGGTTTTCTCGTTCTCAAAAACACTAGCTTTGCCAAAAAGAAAGATTTATAGCGCAAGATCTTCCACTTTCCCTTAATTTAAACATGAAAGACTTCGTTTTCTAGCAAAACTGGTGGTAGTCTTACGGTTTTAACGGTCTTGAATGCTAGAATTTGTTTGATAGATTTTCGTTTGGCTACAGTCAACTGTTTTCTATCCACTGTTAAATAGTCTTTCCAAGTTTTCTCACCCGCATGTTTGCTCTGATTTGTTTGTTTGGAAATTTATGGAGCAAGAACATTTGGGCTATACTGCCAATGTTGCATAGCCCAGATATTTTGAGCAATTTGTTTTCATGGGCAGTATCTCTTCTAATACGGATTTTCGAATTAACAACCATTTCCATTTAATGACGGTATTTTGCGGTCCACGCAAATGCTGTATAGAATTGATGTATTTCCAATAAACGGGTCTTTCTGTTTACTGTTGTTTTGCGTTGACCTTTCCCATCTTCGGTCGCAGAATGCAAGTGCCCCAATTAGCTTTCAAAACTGATAAAGATTCCGTTTTATATAATGATAGGGAGTTCAGTAGCGTTTTTATTTCAGTTCAGTTTCACGGTTTAAAAATGGCTGCTAAAAGAAAGGGGAAACGTAAATTGCGTATCAAAAGATCCCTTTAAAACTCATATGTAAATTGTGGATCAATGTTTGGTCCACAATTTATAGGTGGTGTTTTGGAGGTTTTAAAAGTAGAAAAAGAAATAAAATAGTTCGCTGGGGAGTTTTATATTAGTAAAACTTCTTTAATTCAGGGGCAGTCTCAGCCAATGTACATTCGAGACATTTTGAACCAATCAAAATATAGGAATAAAAAGTCGGATTTAAAAGTGTCGTTTTGCCAAACCCGTGCTTTGGTGGGTGTGAGCTGGGCAGCCGCCCGGGGCCGCTAAAAATTGAAGTACAAGCACCAAGAAATAAGTTTTTAGCGGCCGTTTAGCCGAAGATTTTTAGATTAAAATTTGACAAAGTTCCAAAATGTCTTATAACAAGCTAATTTTTTTTTACATGTATTCTGGCTTATATGTTGAACAATCCCTGAAAACTACCCAACATTCCCCCGCTTGTGTCCCGCAATACAGAGCTGCAAGGACCTATGTGACGTGCAATTTTTGCAAAGCAAAGGAATGGCGTGGTGTACATTTTGCAAGCAAGTGGGGTGTTAAAATTTATCCATTGCAATTCCTCTTTCACAGTAAAATATAGTAGTGCCATCGATATCTTTTTCAGATGTTGTACTATTTTTTAAATTTTAAGTTGCGCGAGTTTTCTATCACACTGCATATATATACTAGGTGCTTGAAACGTTTTATTTTAAATCTGAAATCGGTGTACATGGCATATTACTGAATATTTTTTTTTTAGTTTAGTTATATTGGTAGCGCATAGATACATTACAAAGTTCCATCATCACGTCTAGGTTCTGGGGAATTTTCGCAGAATAGATCAATGCATTGACGACACTATCAGCGTAGAGTTCTCAAAATTACGGGGCAAACACATTTTATGTACATTTATACATTACAGTATATGTAAAATCTCAATTTATTTCAGATTATTTAGGGGGCTCGAGCCCCACGGGCCCATATAACTCTACGCCTACCAGCGACACATGGCAGAGTAAGTCAAGCCTGCTTTCCGACACTCACACCAGCGTCAGTATCCCTTCTTACAACCGCGGCTGATTAGTTGTAGTAAGTGGTCAGGAGTTAAGTCCGTTATTACCGAAATAGAGTTCCGAAATAGAGTACCGAAGTGGAGTTCCTCCACGCTTAGTCCAACCCCATTCAGAAGGTGGAAGATCGTTTCCCATCCACCGCTGTACTTGTAAGTAAACACGTGACGAGTGTTGCCGGGTTGTGTCTCTAGTAGGTGGTAGAGAAGTGAGATGAAAATTATCCTTTACTGATTGCCGCGCAATTGTCTGATTATATAATACCTCAACGTATCCAAATCAATATTGAGGCTCGTTTTATCGTACAGATGCAGTACAAAATTTTCTCCAGCACTTACAATGTCGTCTCGATTAGCTCGAGGATCGTTAAGTACGGAAACTATCTTTTGAAATTCTATACTTCGGCTTACACATTGAAATGTTTTTCATTTTCTGAAGAATGACAATGTTGTGTCACATCCTGACATCGCGTGCGCAAAAAGCAGTACACTACTTAGATTTCCCATTTTATTTTTTATTTCCGCGATATTATAAAATTTACTTGGAATTTTTCCGCTCCCAGGTTTTAACACATAAATGTGTAAGGTCGTTTCAGTTCTTGCTACCAGTATCATTAAATATAAGTGTTCTTGCTGACAATCGTTACAGAAGGTTTAGTTAACGACAAACTACATAGGACTTACTGTATCAATGACGAGCATGTCTGCGTCAGCTTCAGCTTGGTGCACAACTATTTCAACGGTCGATAGCTTTTGTATCAATAGACCTATTAATTGTGCTTTGTTTACTGAGTTACAAATAAATTCATCCCTTCCAGTCGTAGTTGGTAAATGTGTTTCCACTTTTATGTCTGTACACGATTTACCTGCACTTCCACGCTTTTGTTCTTCAACTTTTGTACTAATGTCACCTCTATAAGCGTCAAAAACTACTGTGCACGAAGTTTCTTAATTATGCGCAACATATTATATATATGAATCACAAACCTCTTCGTAAGTTGCAGGGCAAGTGATAACATGTAAAAGATGTCCACCATTAAGAATATAAGGCGCGTCGGTTAAAAGGGCTGATGAATGAGGGAAAAAAGATCCAATTTATTTTGCAAGTTCAGATTTGTTCTTCTTCCGGAATAAAACATCATCAAATAAGCATGGGGGTTTTGGTGCAAGTTCATACTTAAAAGCCTCCAATCTTCATTATTCATAGTACATAGTATCCTACTAAAGAGTTGCCGTGGGTTCACTTCTATACCAGCATTACGAACAACTATGCTGCCGTTCATACTAGACAAAGAATTTACTTTATCTTTTCTCTTTAAACGTAGCTCTCCGAAATTCCCTCCTCTCATATTTTTCATTGACGCCTTGCCAATCTCTACAGCTTGGCAAGGCGGTTAACAGTTAACGAAATCATCTCCCAATAAACCAGTAGACAAAGCTACCAGCTAATTTTTTCGCCTGGATACAAATGGATTATGGTTTACCAACCATTCGCGGAATGTATGGAGTTTCTGCTGATCCCTATTTTGTCTTTTATCTCGTAGGTCAACGTGTTGTTCAGTAGTTTCCGATTTTACTCCTGAGAACTCTTCAATAGATTCGCACATTTTTACGCAGCGTGGCAAAGCAGCCATTCAAGTGTCAAGTATGCTGCTGGTTATTCCTCTACCTAGATGAAAACAAAAGAGAGATAAAAATTCCCCGCAAATATTATAAACGTGTAAGAACTTAACATAATCTACATGTATGTAAAAAAATTATGTACCTGTGATCAGTCCGCCTTTAGTTTTCATGAAGCGCATAAAACCTAGCTCGATTGCAAGATCATATGAGACTCTTGACCAAAAACGACTACTACTCCGGATTGTAAAATAGCTTTTTGATGCAAACTTATCATACTCATCGGATGGAATAGTTTCTTTAAGATCTTCCATTTGTTGCAAATGAAATCTTGCCCATTTAGCGTATGCCAGATGTCCTGAAAACAAATAGTAATATGTTTAGTGCACGAACATGTTTCATATTACATTTTGTAATATATGAATTTTATAGCCACTTATATATTGCGCATACGAACTTACCAGATGCGTGAAAGAAAAGAATCGTCTCTCGTATGCTTTTCAAATGAAGTTCGAAGTTTCCAGTTCTCTCTCCTCGTAGATAGCAATGTATAATATTAACCAATTTCAAGTACTGAACCCAGAGCCGAGCAGTATATGAGGAGTCTTCTCTGTATTGTAGTCCTTTTGATAAGACTTCCTCCATTTTTTTTTTTACTACTGACCATGCCCGTACCCAGAGAGGGTTCTTAGGGACCGGTTCCCCATCCGAAACTAAATTTTTATGCGTTTTGGTTACGGCCTTGCATGCTGTGATTGTATGGATTATAATTCTGTAAAAATTGTTGAACCCCCCCCCCACAATTAAATCCTGACTAGGGTCCTGTTATTGATGACTGATTTAATTCAAGCTCAGGGATCTCCCCTCTTTGAAATAAGTGATGGATTTCTAGTAGCATTTTTTTCTTGTCGCTTATCTCTATCTGGAAGCGTCATTGGTGGTAAGCCTCGCAGTAAGGGCGCTGGTGGTGGGGAGAAAGGCCATATCTTGTGACGCATGCGGGGGAGGGGCAACACCACACTAGAGAGAAGGCCTCTGTGCTCCGTTGCCACGACCCCGGAAGTAGACCAACGATGCTAAGCACCGGCGTCTTATGAAGTAGGGCCCAGCTTTATCCATAATGCCTACTTTTTTTGTTACCTGCAATCATTAGTATAACTAGCCTCGAGGGCAAACAATTCAGATTCACCACCAGCCAGTAAGCTTGTTCGTATGAAAATTTTAATATCGGGTTCGATATTTTAGTAATACTTATATTTTTCGATATATATAAATTTCGATATATCAAAATTTTGATATATCGAAATTTCGATATTTTTCGATGTATCGAAATTTAAGAAAATATAGACTACGGATCGGTGGTCGAATTTCGATACCGAAACTTTCTATATACTGAAAATTTAAATATACCAAAAATTTCGATATTTTAAAAATATCTTATCGAAACAGATATATCGATTATCGGAACAGGCCTACCAGCCAGTGAAAAAATTTCGTTACTCATCCCTTTCGATTACATAACTTAATGCTTGTTTCATCTCTTAGAATTAGAGGTTCAGTGAATTTCAGTTTCATTAACATCTTCACCTAAATAATAATTCTTGAAATCATCACTTAAACATAAGGAGCCTTAGGAAATTGGTTTTCTCAAAAATTCCTATAAATGAGACAGAAGAAAATAGTTTCAGAGAACAAATTATTTATTTAGTTAAATTAAATGACAAACATTTCAACTTTGGACATTTCCATGAAAATTTCGATAGAAATTTTACCATATCTTTCGCAACAGACGATAGACCTAGATGGCCCAATATTCTAAATTTTGACATACAATGATTTCTTTTACTATTTCAACGTTTACATTTCAGAAGTATCGATATTCGCCTTAACACTGCTCAGATCTCACATCAGCTTGTGCAGTGCTGGAACATTACTTTCACACTTTGTAAAACCATGAAAGAGTTTTAAGAATAATAATTATATAAAACATATTCCAAATCACGAAACGCTGCACATGTCCTTAAAAGCAATTGACTTACATTGTTCAATTTCAGGGAGAAAAAATCACTTCATGGAATGCTTTTTAATGCACAATAAAAAAAACTTGAAACTCTATAAAACCCATTTAAAATACAGAATTAATATTGTATAAATTTTACATAAAAATTATTATCATTTAATATTATAATTTTTTTACGTTATTTATGACGAAAGCAATCACACAAAGATTTCATACTCATGGGATGTTTAAAATTAATTTCTAGGTATTCAATATGATGTAAGTACATTCAATTTTGTTGCCATAATAAATAAATGAACTATAAGCATAATGTTACAAGTCTGTTATTCGTGATAAAAAATTTAAATTTATTTAACAACAAATTCCATATATTTTGGTGTATTAGAACTAGTTAGTTTTGAGAAATCAAAAATTGTCTCAACCGCATATTCGTTCTCGAAAAGGCATCTAAAGTTATTCTTTTTTTTAACAGACAAGCTTATGCCAAGTAACTGGTAAAATTTAAACAAATGCAGTAGCACAAACAAAGTTTGTCAAAATCATGTAAATTTCTTATATATTCTCTTGGTTTCAAAATACCTGCTAAAATCCGGACTCTCCCAGAATAAGTGGGACATATTGTCGCCCGAATTATGCTTATCCACAAGTAAATAGTGTATAAATAACTTCCATTAATTAAAAAAATTTAAAATTCTCTCAAAAGGACATCTTACAGTTAATGTTATTTTTTAAATCATTCTTTCAATGTTTGAAGTTTACGCTTTTTTGTTGTACATTTCACAGGCACATCGTTGTTTTTTTTTTCAATAATTTTTTAAGATTGCATTTGTCGATTTCCAAACTATATACTTTAAAAAATATTCTCAACTGAATGCTCAGAATCACAATATTCAAAATCTTCATCACATTCATGTAACAATAACAGGGTTAATTTACACGCTAACTCCCGTTGATTTCTATACTTCAGAAACAACTATTCTAATGGCTTTGATACCAATTTTTGTATTATAATATAGTTATACGTAACAGCATTAACTACATCATGGTGTGGCTACATTAGCCTACCCCTATCTAAATCTGTAATCAATTTATATGTAATATCTAAATTTAACGCTCTATCTAAAGCTAGGCAATTTTTACAAAATGTGCATGTCACTTGCTTTAAAGAAGAATATACACAATAACCACCAAGGTATGTGATTACAGGTAAAACAGCTTCACATTTCAGAATATTGTCTTCATATACAAAAACCTGGAGAAGAAGATTATCTTCCATGTTCGACAATGTATTTAAACTGAAACTGTAATCATCACTACAATTGGCATCGAATGGTCCTACATTTATATTACCATGCATGCTGGAAATTATTGATAATGGATTTAGATTTCGCATTTGAAGTTTTGATTCCGAGTCATAGATCTGACGGATGGATATAACTGGATAGATGGTACTGTGATCCAGAAAGCTGTATGTATTTCCCAAATTGAGCTTCTAATGGATCAGTTTGGACGGACCCTGGGAGGAAATAACTTTTCCCTAATGTGGATACACGATAATTTCCCATTTCTATTAATACAGATGTTGAATGCTTTAGTGCAAAGTGAGCTTCTTTTGATAAGGTTCCCTGGAAATTCCCACACTTTTCCCATCTATCTAACTACAATATGAGCTTTTTCAAAAAAAAAATGTATTTTCATCATTTTTTTTGTGAATCATTAAAACGTTTGCCTTTCAATGGTGTTTTAATGTTAATTGTACTCCACTGATGGCTTATTATTTTTATAAACTGAGAAGTTCCTTTGTAGTTTAATAAAGAATGTTTTTTGCCAAGTTCCAATAAAGCTTCTGCCATAACGTCGTTAAAGATTGGTAACACCAACTTGACATTCTGTCTTTCTAAATTAGACGGGCATGATGCTTTCATTGACAAACCATGACCATATTTCAATAAATTTGCATATTCTAGTTTATACAATTTCTTTAACACACCAAATGATGCTGTATGCATTTCGCTCGATGATGGGTATGTATCAAAAACTGGATAATATAGACCCTGACCATTTTGCTTTTGGTTAATCCAGTTATTTCGTATACATTTTAAGATATGTACAGGATCTATAAAATAAAACAGGGATCTTTCAGAATCGCAAGGATATGTATAAACAATATTCACACATGGCTTTGGGCAACTAAAATAACTGATAGCTTTTCTGTTAATCGAATTATTGTCACTTACGAAGCACATAACTCTAAAACCTATTTTTTTAGACCAGTTACCAATTTATAAACAGTCTCGTATAAGTTTTCAGCATTAAACGCTGCTATAGGAAGAATATGGACAACATCTTTATAAGGGGAAAATAGACTACATACCATAAATACATATGCAGATGTGGCTGCAATTTCAGAATTATATGCCGCACCAACAACGTTTCCCCCTTTGTAGTCTAAATAAAATTACTTTTTAGATGAATTTCGTCCATTAGTAAATTAACATGCATATCACTTATTTTCAAGTTGACAACTTTTGCTTTTATATACCTGAGGAAAGTATATTAATTTTGCTCGTTAACCGGATTTGTACCTAATTTGGAACATACATTGTAAATGGCGGTTGGATGTGGCATTATTATATTGCCTGAAGATCTTATAAATTTGTATTCGAAATTAAATATACTAAACTGTAAAAAAATCATCATTTCTGGAGAATAGCGTAGCCTACAGTTTTTAACAAAAATGCAGGCTAACTGCTCCAACACAAATTTTAAACAAGATCGGCTTTCTTCAGCAGCATGAGCTTCCATGCCTTTTAACATTGACATCACAACATTAATGGTATTATCTCCATTAGAATTTGGAATTTCCAATGACTCCATATGATTTACCATATCTAAGAAAACATTAAAGCCACTTATAGCCATAGGAAGTTCATGGTTCCCTGCTCTTTTTAGTTCCGTCTTTTCAATTAATGCCGTTAATACTAACTGTTCGCTTATGACGATAGAGTATTTAATACATGGCACTGGTTTAATTGTAACATATGCTAAAACAACACATTCTTCGTTCTTTATCTCAGTCCAATTATTTATTGGATTTGTTTTGTTGATTCGATCCACTAACTCTTTCAACGAGAAAACTGTGTTATTTTTTTCATAGGCGTTGCTGGTTTCAGCGCTTTCCAAAATAGCTTTTCACAATTGATGGTTCTGGATTTCTTCCCATCTTCTATCATTGGAGCATAATCTTACGCTATTTGTTGTAGACAAATATGAAGGAGTATTCGGAATTACCGATGGAATAACTCCTTTCACCAGTCGAGGATAAGCAATGTAGTAGAAGCTCCAGTTTTAGGATCAAATTTAATCGTTTCGCTTTCAATTTCCTGCGGGTGGAAATGTAGTTCACACACCTATTAAAAAAATTAACGTCTTGAAAAAATTATTTCACAAAAAAATTAATAACAACAAACAAATTTTATTCAGCTTTTGTCAGTGCAACTGATATCGCTTTCGTGAGGAATAGGAAAGAAAGAAAAGATAGGGAGAAAATAGAAAACAGTGAACTTTCATTGAAAATTAGGATAGAAAAGTACAAATAAAGTCTAAAACAGTAAGACTTCTACACAGTTTAAAACTAGTAATCTTTGGTAAAAGTAAGAATTTTGTCAAAAGCAGGAAATATATGGTTAATAAAATGCAACCACTTTCACCAGTGACAATTTTTTTCTTCAGAACTAAAACTTATAAACACAAAACTTGAAGTTATGCAAGAAAAGATATAATTTAAATTTGTATAGGCCTACTATTTTGATGATCCCTAAAGGCATTTGAAGAATGAACTATCTTCAGGTTAATAATAGAAACGTATTTGTCTTAACATAGTTTTCCGTTTTACCCTGCAATAGACGTAATGCTAATTTTAGTAAAAAAGAGCCCCCCCCCACCTCTAAATCGGCATCTGAATATGCCTCATATATTCCCCAGGATACGTGCATTCTTGAAGAGTAAATTCTTATTTAAAATTTAAATCAAACTATTTTGTAACTTACATATTTAGCATATAACTCAACTGCGGATTGCAATAAATAGACATCATCCTAAGGTAGGGTTATCAGTTCTACATTCCCAAAGGCAGGACATATGTGATGGGGGGAAAAGCAGAACATAACAAAAAAGGCAGCGACTATATTCGGGCAAAATCCCAACATATTTAAATATCTGACACTACTTTTTATATTTCTCTGATGAGGAATGTTTTTTTCACTAATTCCGGTGTTCTCAATATGTACGAGTGAAATTCTGCACAGAAGTATTTCTTAAAATTAGGCTGTGCAGTTACAAATTGTTTTTTCATAACGCGTCAGATTCAAGGGCTAAAGGCACCTCTTGAAGCCAGCGAAACGTAAGTCACAAATTTCACATTTAGCTTCAATTTCCACTGTACCTTGAACAAAATACGGATATTTAGTTCTCATATTATCACTGAATTCTCAGCAACACTACTAATTTTAAATGTATTCGAGTCACTTGTATTTGAAAACATAAACAATCTACTATTATAACTAACTTTTGACATTTCATGTAGGAAGATTCAACTGAATCTTTTTATTTTGAATAGAAACAGAGGCCTGAGCTTGAGCCGAGATAAAACCCGCGACTTTTTGATTACCATTCAGATGTCTCTACCAACTGGACCAGTGGTTCCCAACCTTTTTAAGGAGAACCACTTTTCCAACTATATGAAGGTTGCAGACAGTTTATATGAAATATCGAAATGAAATAAACACTTAACTGTTTCTAGTCAATAGATGAATAGTCCTATATTCAATAACATAAATTCTTAATTACCTGCCAGATGACAAGGAAATTGCAAAGTAGTAATAATAATAATGAAAAAATAAAATTGACGCATTCAGTACCAAATCGGTAACTCAGCCGCGGACCACTTGGGAATACACCAAGGACCACAAGTTGTTAACCACTGAATTGCACCACAGAGCTCGGGAACAGACTGCCTTTCGTTTCGTTTGTTTTACGTCTCAAAAGCTACACAATGGGCTAACTGAGAAGGAACAACCGGCTTATAACGTGACTTCCGAACCATGATACGTTCACAAAGAAAACTATGGCTTCTGGAGGGATTTGAACCTCACACCCAGTAAAGCTAGCAGTCCATAGCCGGACACCCTACCAACTGCGCTACTGGGACGCCACTGCCTTTCTTTCGTAGACTAGGTTGTCAAAAGGCTTTTCGGTTGTGGAGGTTGTGCTTTTCGACAACCTGGTCTACAAAATGTAGTCTGTTTCCAAGCTCAGTAGTTCAATTAGTAGAGATGTTTGGACGATAATCAGAAAGTTGCCGGTTTGATCCCGGCCTGGGCCTTTTTTTTTTCCTTATAAAAATGTTCAGTTGAATCTTCACACATGGGATGTCAAAATTGTAGTTTTAATTAACCCCCCCCATGACGCTTGTTTTTTGCCAAGAAAATCCTTTCGACAACTTACCCTTGCTTGCCTGGGAGTCTCACCAATACTTCTGTTTTCCTTCCCGATACTACACAATTACCCTTACGTCGTATTTTTCCATACAAAAGCTTATTATTGTTTGTTTTAGTTATACATAACACATTAAAAAAAACAGGACATTTTCTTACATTTGAAAGAAGTCGGCCGGATGCTGGGAAACGATTAAAAACACAGGACATATCAGGCGAAATCTGGACATCTGGTAACCCTACACCCTTTACTTAATACTATAATAAAATTAGTAAAATGACTGAATACAAAACTTACTCGGGAATATTTAGTTGGTTCATAATCTTTCCGTTTTTTTGATGCTATCCATTTTCGTTTCAATTCTTCATCTTTTGGGAATCCAAAGGTATGACCACGTGGTCCCGATGAATAATTGTCATTGCAATTGGGAACCACACATTTATAAACCATATTTTAATAAGATCAATTAATCTGTTTTAAACATTTCAATCTGAACACAAAAAACAACAACTGAAGAATGTTTTTACACGATCGAGGCATAGAATACAACTTACACCGAGTGTTTATCCATTTATCTCGGTACGCGAGAAAACAGCCGTATCAATTATCACATTGTTGAAAACTAGCCAAAATCTGGTGGCCTGCCAGACATAAATTATAGCTAAACCGTTCTCCGAGCACTGAGGCCTTCTCTCTAGTGTGGTCTTGGGAGGGGAGGGGAATTTTTGGATGTTATACTAAACATCTTACCGAACACGTATACCAATTTTTAGCTCGTTACAAAAAATTTGGTATCTAAACTCTAATATTCCTGGGCTGTTTATATACTTACCCAGAGTATTTGGTCAATTAACCTTTTGTGTGTGACATTATATTTCCCATAATGCTCATGGAGCTTCTAAATCAGCGGTCGCAAACCGGCGGTACGCGAGAGAATTTTGGAGGTCCGCAGAAAAATCTGGACATTATTTGCATTTTTAATGTTTTATTAATAATAAAACAAAAATAATATTTTAAGAAATTCTCATATTCTGAATGACAGTTTTCGCATTTATGTTGCACTAAATTCACGAAATGTGATC
>QLNU02015306.1:18646-32145 GCA_006491805.2 Dysdera silvatica | reverse complement strand
AAAATTCAGAAGAATAGCAAGGAAGATTTACCAGGCATCGAACTCGAAGACGGGAGACTACTGAAGACCTTGGGCGAGGGAGAAACCTACAAATACCTAGGATAATGCAAAAACGGCAGCAGGAGCACAAGAAAGTCAAGGTCCAGCTCACGCAAGCATTCCAAGAAAGACTTAGAAGCATTGGGAAGACGAAACTGAGCGGGAAGAACACCGCGCAAGCCATTAACGCATATGCGGTACCAGTGCTCACCTACTCCTTCGGGATCATCAAATGGTCCAACACTGAATTAGAACAACTCCAGCGGAAAATGAGAACCATCCAGAGAAGAGCCGGACAACTACACCCTGCAACGGCAATTGAACGGCAAACACTACCCCGGGAAGGAGGACGCGGACAAGCGGACCTCAAAGACTTACATGACAAGCAGATCCAGAGCATGAGGCAATACTTCCAGTTGAAGAGTCCCCGATCGCCACTCATCCAAGCCATAATACAAGCAGATGCAAATTACACGCCACTAAACCTGTGTAGTACCGAAGAGCGTGTCCTCGAAACAGCCAACGAACAGAAACTGAGAACTTGGGCCGGAAAACCATTACATGGCAGGCACTACAATGACCTGCAACAACCACACGTTGACAAAAAGGCATCAAATTCTTGGCTGGCCAAAGGCACTCTCCAGCCAGAGACAGAAGGATTCATGCTAGCCATCCAAGACCAAGTGATCGCAACAAGGAACAATCAGAAATTCATCCAGAGAAAAGACATAGAAAGCGACAAATGCAGACACTGTCATGCGGCATCGGAGACAATTCAACACGTGATGGCAGAATGTAAGATCCTTGCGCGGTCAGACTAAAAACATAGACACGATCAAGTAGCGAAAATAGTCCACCAGAAATTGGCAGCGAATGCTGGCTTTCTGACAGAAAAATGCCCGTACTACAAATATGAGCCAGAGACCGTGCATGAGAACGAAACACACAAGCTTTACTGGGATAGAGCAATCATAACAGACAAGACAGTCCCACATAACCGTCCTGACATAACCCTCGTCGATAAATCGAGTAAGACCACGTACTTAATCGACATAGCAGTACCCAACGTCAATAACATACAGACAACCTACACAACGAAAATCACCAAGTACCAAGATCTCAGACATGAAGTACGAGATATATGGGGTATGAAAAGATCTTCATCATGCCGTTAGTCATCTCAGCAACAGAGATAGTACCAAAAACGCTTGCGACGAATTTGGGAATACTCAACATTGACCCAAACACCTGCATTGAAATACAAAAAGCCACAATCCTAAACACGTGTCACATTGTCAGTAAGTTTCTAGACATGGCATATGAAGAAGTGATGTAAAAAGAGGCTTGGGAACATGGCGCTCTGCCCATCCCAAAGCCTGTTTCCGCCAAGAATGGGCGAGGAAAACTTTTTTTTTCTTAATTTATTCATAACCGTATGAAATTAAATTCTTCGTTTAGAATTTTATGTTGTGGCTTTAAAACAATAAACTACGAAGCAGAAATTGTGTGTACGTATGACAATTAGAAATTGTGAAATTCAAATTTTGTACCAATAAATTTTAAATTGAAATTCGAGATCCATTTGAAACCCAAAATTCTCCCTCCAAGAAGCAAAAATAAAACTCTTTTGCTCTCAACAGAAAAATTAAATTTAAATTAACAAGAAACCTCTGAGCGGAGTTATATCAGCAAATATACTAACAAATTAATAAAATAAATAAATTGGAAGGCAACTCTAATTACATTTTCCGAATGTATCTTTTATCAAAAATTCTTGGTTCTTCAGAAAATTTTCGAAATGTTTTTCTGAGTTAAAATATATTTATTTAAATTACCCAAATATTCTGATTGATATATATAGAATTCAGAAGTATTGGAAACCAAGATAAACAGTATAGTAAATTCAGCCTATACGATAAGACTAAAATAATAATAATAAAATAAAGTATAAGATATAAAATAAATTTTAAGAAGTATTGATATAAAAAAAACTGGAAGGAAATACTGCATAATAAATATTCTATCTTTATAGCCAAATTACAATAAATAATTAATGAAACATTGCCATGGATAGCGATTAAAAAAAAATTTTAAAAAAGGGTTGGTTAATAAAAAATGAAAAATAAATAAAAAAATGGAATAGATTGTTTTGTATATTTATTCGAACAAAAAAAGTAAATGCGATTTAATATCGGATAATCGGTATCAGTAAAACCTTGATTATCCGTCAAACAGGGGAATAGAGCCTCGACGGATAACTGAAAAGACGGTTAAGCGAGGAAATGGAAATTTATAGTACAATATAGTATGATTTTATTAAAATTATACATTTAAAAAAAATTACATTTTGAAACTCGCTGAGCGCTAATACAAGTGTAGAAAACAAGTGTTTTTACTATTTTTGCTATTTTTGAAATATGAAAGTGGGTCAATAAGTTTTAAGAAAGTCTCTATACCAAACAAATCGCAAGAAGTAAACTCATTTCTTTTCTTTTCTATATAATCATCACCCCTCTTTTCAATTATTGTTTCATACCTTATTACCTTACTTTCATTACTTTATACAAAATATTACTATTACAAATATTACTATTTTCACGGCCATTACTTTTTAAAAATTATTGTTTAGATAATGTGAATAGATTCTAAAGAAGCATTTGAAATCAAAAACTTTGAAGGAAATACTGCATAATAAATATAATAAATATTCTATCTTATAACCAAATTACAAGGAATAATTAATGAAAAATTCCCATAGATAACAATTAAAGACAAATTTTGTAAAAAAAAGGATGGGTTAATAAAAAAATGAAAAAGAAATAAAAAAGGAATAGACTGTTTTGTAGATTTATTCGAACAAAAAAAGTAAATGTGATGTAATGTCGGACATGTGATGTAATATTTTCATAGTCACACATAACATTACTTACCGGGAAACCTTTCTTTAAAATTATGGAAGATTTCTTGCATTTACGTTTCAAGATTTAAACGAATTTATTATAAACCGAAACTGATGCAGTAAACTAACATTAAAGTGCATAGAAATAACATATATTAAATTGAATCACATGTATAATACTAACGAATATTAAAATTTAATTGATTGGTTGAGTAAAAAATTGAGCTTTATATCTTGCAAATATTACTGCTTCAAAATTTGGCAAAAAACGTAGTAAACTTGTCTTTTACTGAAAAATAGTCCGCAAATAATAATAAATAAAACGTTGCATTGTATTTTTCAATTTCAAATAGTTTTTCGAAAGTACGCTAAACCATATTATTTACATAGGTTGGTAGAAAAATTAAAAGATTCCTCGCTGTTTCAATTCTAATTACATTTTCAAGGAACAAAAACAATATTAAACACTGTTGTGTGTTTTAATAATGGAAAACTAAGCTTCTCAACAACGATGGAAAAAATTTCTTCAAAATATTAAATGGTTTTATGTCAGCAAAAAGTAAGAAGAATATTTTGAAAATGATAAGCAGATGCCCTATTACTTTAAGTGGTTCTTGCAAAACCTTTTTTTGAGAATTTTTTTTTTTACATTTTAAAATATTTTTATAAAAACACACAAATTTATTTTGCTTCGTGCACCAATTTTTCTTTACGGGACTAATGGCGTTTCAACTGCCTTCACGCTTCTGGCAATTCTACACAAGTCTGGGCTTAGAAATTTTAAGCTAACGTTTCTAATTTTTCCACTGCTTATCCTGTTTAAACATCCGAAAATAAGCAAATATGAAAACGCGAAAAACATTGTGCTTAAACTTATCTTTTAAAGAATTATTATTTTTTAAGTATTTTTGTATGAAGGTGAGTCAATAAGTTCTACGAAAGACTTAATAAAAAATAACATATAAGGGATATAAAATTACTCTTTCGTTTAATTTTCTATATAACCACAACCCCTTTTCAATACATTTATCCCATCTTTTTATAAGGTTGCAAAATCCCTCGGTAAAGAAGATTTATTATTGCCTCTGACACCAATTTGGGCAAAATTTTCCATCTTCAAAACCGTAGAGCATCTTAAATATGAGTAAACAAATCAGAGCCACATGGAGCTAGGTCGAAACTACAGGCAGAATGTTTCTTTCCAAGTTTTCTTAATATTTCCATAGTATGTTTAGCTGTGTGAGGATGAGCATTGTTATGGTGGAAAATGATTATTATGGTGCATTATTATGGTGATTATTATGCATTATTATGGTGGAAAATGGACCGGGAAAGCTGACACATGGTGTCAGCTTTCCCGGTCTCTTACGACGTATAGCTTCACATACTGGATCTTTAAACTAATGAAAATGGTATTCTGAATTTATTGTACTTTTTTTCCAAAAAAAACAATGTATATTATTACTTTGTCCCAAAACAATGCTGATGAAACCTTTCTGGATAAAAGTTAAAGGTTGCCCGCGGCGCTCGGCATCGCGAACACTTACATGTCCCGATTTAACTTTATCATTCCAGAAATAAAGTATAAATTTACTCATGCATTCATTACTATACTATATTTGTAATCTTGACAAAATTTCAGGTTTTATGCCTTCTTTGTTTATAAATTTTACCATAGAACGTTGCTCAATATTTGACAGGCCTCCTACAGTCGTCTTCGTTTGTTTTTATTTATTGCTAAGGGTATTGCCAAATGTTTACTCCATAAGTGTATTCAATAATTTTATTTTTATTTTACATAACTATTTTATAGTTTTTTCCTAGAACCTTTTGGCTCACCTATGTATATATTTTTGTATTTGGTGATTCTCTTGTTTTCTTCATCTTGAATTTTTGAATTTTAAGTACTGCTGCATTTATTATTTACGCCCGCTTCTTTTCTACTATCGCTGAGTCACGTTTATTATGTACAAAGTGTTCTTCTGTTTGGTAAGTCTTTTCTTCGGAAGTCGCTAAAATTTTGACATGTTTATTTTCAACAATTTTTCAACTGATAAATTGGAATAACAAGGGAATAAAAATAAATGGTGAATATTTAAATCATCTGCGGTTTGCTGATGACATTGTTATTTTTTCAACGGACCCATCAGAACTCCAAGACATGGTACAAGAGCTCTCAACTAGAAGTAAAGAAGTTGGACTCAAGATGAACCTACAAAAAACTAAGATCATGTTCAATAATTTTGTAGAGGAAACAAAAATACAAGTTGACAACACTGAGCTAGAAATTGCTGATTCATATATTTACCTTGGCCAGCTGATTTCAATGGATGGCAACATTATGAAAGAACTCAACAGACGTATTAAACTTGGCTGGAGTGCATTTGGAAGAAACAGTTTTATCCTGAAGGGGAAATTGCCTTTGTGTCTAAAAAGAAAGGTCTTCAACCAGTGTGTATTGCCAGTCCTCTCTTATGGATCAGAGACATGGAGTCTAACAGTTGGAGCAATACGAAAGTTACAGACAACGCAAAGGAGCATGGAGAGGTGCATGCTTGGAATAACTAGGAGAGATCGAAAAAGAAACACTTGGGTGAGAGAGCAAACTAGAGTAGAGGACATCATTGTTAAAGTAAAAGGACTGAAATGGCGATGGGCTGGGCATATTGCAAGAAGAACTGATCAACGATGGACAACAGAAATTCTGAACTGGATTCCAAGAGACCACCGAAGACCTAGAAAACGTCCTCAAACTAGATGGGTGGATGAAATAAGAAAAGAGGTTGGGGTGACGTGGAAATATATGACTCAGCAATTTCTAGCTCAATGTTGTCAACTTGTACTTTTGTTTCCTCTACGAAATTATTGAACATGATTTTAGTTTTTTGTAGGTTCATCTTGAGTCCAACTTCTTTACTCCTAGTTGAGAGCTCATGTTACATACCTTGGAGTTCTAACAGGTTCGTTGAAAAAATAACAATGTCATCAGCAAACTGTAAATAATTTAAATATTCACCATTTATTTTAATTCCCCTGTTATTCCAATTTATCTGCTGAAAAATCATCTGTAAAGCTGAAGTAAAAAGTTTTGGAGAAATGGTATCTCCCTGCCTCACACCTTTACCAATTTTGATAGCTTCTGTATCTTTATGTAACCGAAATTTTGCACTTGCATTTTTATATACATATTTCACCATGTCAATGTACACATCCTCAACGTCTGTTGATCTTAAAGAGTTGATGACTGCTGATGTTTTAATAGAGTCAAAGGCCTTCTCATAGTCAATAAATGCAACACACAATGGAAGTTCATATTCATGTGTTCTTTCAATTAATTCTCTTAATACTTGAATATTGTCCACTGTACTGAATCCACTTCGAAATCCAGCTTGTTCTCTTGGTTGAGCTGCATCTAATTTTTTCTGCAGGCGATGTGTTAGCACTTTTGTGAAGATTTTATAAATAGCAGGTAACAAGCTAATTGGTCGGTAATTTTTTAAATCCTCTTTATCACCTTTTTTATGCAAAAGAATTACTGTTGCAGAATCCCATTGGTTTGGTATGTTACCACTGTTGAGGCATTTGGTAAAGAATTTTGCAAGTATGTCTTCTACATGTTCTCCAGCTTCTTTTAAGATATCTAATGTAATGCCATCATCGCCAGGGGCTCTTCCTTTCTTCATACTTTTTATTGCAAATGCTACTTCTTCTTTTAAGATTTTAGGAGCTGTTCCTTCGACTATCTCAGAGTCTTCGTTTAATCCACTGTTACCCTCATACAGCTTTCTGTAGAATTCTTCAACTCTTCTAAGTATTTCTTCCCTATTTCTTGTTACAGTGCCATCCTCTCCTTTTAATGCAATGATGTGTTTCTTCCCAATAGACAAACTCCCTTTAACAACCCTAAGGCTCTTGTTGCTTTCAATGGCTTTCCTTACTAACTCACAATTGAATTTTCTTATATCTTCTTTCATGTTTTTGCGCAAAGTTTTGCAAAGTTCTACATACTCGATCCTGGAACTGGTATTTTGATTGTCCACCTTCATATCTCTTCGCCTTTTCATGAGCTGTTTCGTCTTCTCAGATAATTTGCTATTGTGCTTTTTACAGGTTACACCACCAATTTCCCCAGCAGTTTCAATTATTGTCTTAACAATGTTTTCATTTGCTTCTGAGATATCAATTTCTTCAATAAGTCCTTCCAGTGCAGAAAAGCGATTTTTTAATTCCAACTTGAATGCCTCAGTATTTGCTTTCAGTTTCTTTAAATCCACCCTCTTACTTGTTTCCCAATGAGCTTCTGTCTTTCTAATTTAGTATTTAAGCGCACTTTACATCTCACCATTCGATGATCACTTCCAGTATTAAATCTGTTCAGTACGCTGCAATCTTCAATAATTGATTTCTTGTTTGCCAGGATATAGTCAATTTCACTAGTTCCCCCATTTGGGTGTTTCCATGTCCATTTTCTTTGCGGTTTCTTCTTAAAAAATGAATTCATGATGCTAAGATTTTCAGCTTCTGCAAATTCGATGAGTTGATCGCCACGTTCATTCCTTTCCCCGTATCCGTATTTACCAACCGATGTCTCTCCTTGTTCCTGTTGTCCAATTCTTGCATTAAAATCCCCCATGATGAGTTTGATATGTTGTTTCCCTTTTGTGTGTAACTGTTTGATTTCTTCATAGAATTCTTCAACCTCCTCGTCGGTATGACTTGATGTTGGTGCATATGCCTGTACTATCTGAAGTTGGTATCGCTGGGTTAGTTGAACAACGAGCCTCGCTGCTCGGTTTGATGTACTTTCATCTTCCAGAAGACAATCTTTAATTCCTTTGTTGATTAAGGATATATATATATATATGGAACGTAAAAATTAAAGTACTGCTTGAAAACGATGAAGATAACAAGAAGTATCAAGAAATAGACATATTAATTGTCTACAAAATAAAACCGCGAAAAGAATTTGTATGGAATGTTAACAAATACCTGTCTCGAACAAATTGTGGGCAATTGAAAATCAAACGAACAACATAAACGTAAATCGCTACATCAGTAACTTTCATACGAAATTACTGAAATATGGAAGTTACTGAAGTATCGATTCATTTGGACCTTTCCAAGGAAAGCGAAGAAAGTGGTATTTCTGAGAGGCATAACTTACCATATTCGTGTCACAACTATCACCAGCCGTAGTCATGAACTTTCGCCTCATAGGAGCAACTAAGAAGTTCGTATTACTCTTTTTTTCATTATTTTCTTTAGTATTTTTTCATTTAAAGTATGTACGTATTTTCCAAGTACTAAAACGTATTTTTAACGATTCGCAAGGTAGGGAATTTCATAACGCTGTAACTATACCGAAAAGTTCGGCAATATTCAGAAATATAGAGAAAAATCTAGTTTTCACCAATACAGATTTGAAAATAATTTTTCGTCGTCGAACAATGGTCAAGTTTAATTCCTATGTGCACAAATTACTCATCTTTAATGGTGCGATATATTCATATCACTTAATAAATGTGACTGAAATTAGTATTCGTTTTCGATTGCACAGCGCACAAATGTTGTAAGCACAAAAGTTTAATTTTTCGAAAAGTGCAGTTAGAAAGCACGGATTGGATTAACACGTTTTATTTATTAATTTTATGTCCATGTCACAAAATAAAATAAAGTAAAATAAAGTAAAATAAAGTAAAAAATAAAATATGTGCTAGCGGTAACTTTTAAATATTGCAAAGTTTTATCATATTTAGAAACGTATAACAAATCTTGTTGATTAGTACAAAGCTACAAGTACAATCTTTTAAACTGAATTATCTTAGAATTTCTATTTTTGCATATTATGCGCTATACATCAGATATTTTTAAAATGTTTTGAGATATGTCACTTTAAACCGCATTTTCACCCTATTCATACGAATTTTCCACAGTGAGAAAATAATAGCAACAGTTATTCCAACACTGGCGTAAGGTTTAAAACAAGACGTTTCGAGAGCCAATTACTTCTTTAATCAAGTGAAGGCAGAATTGATTTGACAAAGGGAGCAGTTGGCTCTAAAAACGTCGTGTTTTAAACCTTACGCCAGTGTTGGTATAACCGTTGCTATGGCATTACCTGGTTAAGTTTCGTATTATTTTGTTTAAGTAAAGCATTGACGATTAATTGCTAAAGTGTAGTTGGATAAATGCAATATAGATCTGGATAGTGTATGTAAAAATATGAATTTTAAAAAAGGGATTTATTTCCTTCGAATCCTTAAAGATAAATAAAAAATATTAGTAGATCTAATATTAGGGTTCAATTATGATTCCTCAGACTCGTAATTGATCATTTATCTGTTTATTTTCTGACCGTTAAAAGTGTAATACAAAAATATTTAAAATAATAACAACAGGGATTCCTAAAATATAGATCATATGGTAATTTACATTTGAGTATTTAATTTTACTTATTATATTTTTTATTTCTGTTTATATTATTTGATAAAATTATTGGAGATTATTATGCGACAAACGTGGTTTCCGATAATTTGTTCTTCCTGAGTATATGTCAGTTCATTAGTATAAGCAGAAACAACAATTTCAAAGTTGTGGATTTAAACAAAAACTGCTTTAAATGATATATCTCACACCTTCAAGGTGAAAAATAAAGCTATACTATAGTCTTCATAATAACATTTAATTTCTTTTCAACATGTAAAAGATGTGGTTAACTTGATTGCCAATCACTTGTTCCTCCTCAACTTATATCAATCGGTTTCTGATATGAGGAATATAAGTTTAACGTTCGAATGCGTAAATACAAGCCCGTTTCAATTGGTACACTTTGTGTATTTAGGGCAAAAAAATGGAGTTATATTATAATATTCATCATAAGAACCGCTTTATTTCTTCAAAGATATTTGAAAAGATATATATGGTACTGTAATTTGTAAACTCCGGAGAGGAGATCGATTACAATTAGAAATTACGCAAATATAATTTCCTTAGCAATAAAATTTTAAATTGAAATTTAGAAGCAAATTTCTAGCGTAATACTCCCTTGCACGAAGAAGAAAAATATTTCATTCTGCAGAAAATATAATTAAATTTGTAACTAACTGCAGTTGCCTCTTTCAATACACAGTTTTGCCGGCAACTACTAAACTAATAAGAAATATCTGCCCTCTTCAAGAGGATGTTCTACAACGAGCGCATGGATAAATATTTTAGAAGGTTCTGGGTAAATAATGCGAGGAAGTAAATAACGTGGAAGGAAATTTTAATTGGATTTTACGACTGCTGCTTTTAATCGAAATATTGCCCCGTTCTTCAGCAATTTTTTCAAGTGTTTTGAATTTAGAAGCATTTGTTTAAATTAACCGAATACCTTGAACGAGACAAGTTAGAGTTTCTAGTATTTGAAGTCAAACTCGAAATCTTTGAATTTGAAGAAGAAAAATGCTCTATTTGAGTAAAGAAGAAAGAAATTTTAGAATATTTGTTGAAAGATAAGTTCATAAAAACATCGAATAGTTTATATTAAACCTTATATTTTATGTTTTAAATTTAACAAATAAAGTGTTCTGAAAGGGTTCGTTTAAGACTACTATAACACCCTTTCCTCTAAAATTCTTAAAGATTTCTCGGACTTTTCAAGTTTAATTGAGATTTTAGTAAACGTAAATAAAAGCAATAAAATGGAAAAGGATACAATAGCAAGTTCACTAATATATAGCCTTTAAATTCGCATTATCCGTTATAGTATTCAGTAATTAAAGAGTTACAACGAAGTAATATTTTTCAGAAAGAGAGAGAGAGGGGAAATGCCCAGGAAATGTTAGCTAGTTGTATTTGAAATTGTGGATACAGCCAATAGTCATTGCTGTTTCACCGTTAATAACTCTGCATAGAATAGATTATATTAAGTACATTAAAATAATAAATGTAATGAACTTTTCTCTACATGCGTATAGCGAAATATTTGAAGCATAGTGACGTATGCATAATTAGAATGTAATGAACTATTAACACATTAATTTCATACTTTATTTTTTTATCTGTTACATTTAAAATATGTAGATATGGCAATTCACAGGGAAAGTCTGTTTAAGTTTACAAAAGTCAGATTATATATATCATATAATACTAGAATATAATATTTTCGTTAAAAGAGCCAATATAATTGGACTTTTTGAAGTTTAATGGCTCCAGTAATGGAATCAGTAATGGAAAGTTAGAATTAGTTGAACGTTAAATTAAATAGTTGAATGTTAGTTGAATAATCTGAAATAGCAATAGTAAGCGCTAACATTTTAAATTTTTAAGAATGTGATTAGTTAATTATTAATCCTAAATTATTATACACATGCGCAACACTAGTTAGTAAATAATATAGAAACTTTGCGTATTAGTTAAAAGATCAATAACTCAATTTTTTTTAATTTTACGTGTGACTTGCTCCTTCCTCGAAATTAAGTCATAGCAAAACCAGACACACGAAGTTAAAATTATTCTTTTGCTGTAAAATATGCAAAGCATAAACGAAATCAAATATATAGAGCTTGTAACTATTTCTTTAATTAATGATTTTAGCAAATAACATATTCCATAATATTTGCAAATATCGATAAAAGAATCGAGACGCGTTACTTCCACTTCCAAATATATATCGCGAAAATAACATTAAACATTTAACATTATTGTTGATTTGAATGAAACAAAAGCTTAGATTAAAGGAAGTTAACAACACTTTCAAAATTACTAAGTGATTTTAAGTTAGGAAAAATCAGGAAAAAATTTTAAAAGTTACTAGTAGATACCCTATCATTTTATGTTGCCCTTTCTGCAAATATTACTTTGTATTTTAAAATATTTTTATAAAAGAACGCTATTTTTATACTCGTGTACAAATCATCCCTTATCGAGCTAATGGTGTTTTAATTGTTCGTAGATTCCCGAAGGTTTTAAGCAAATTTACACTGCAATCTTTTAATCTACCTTGTCCTGTTTTCCCAACCTATCCTCTTCGTTTTCCTGAAAGTAAAAGAATTGAATAAAATATGAGAGGAAAATTAAATTTTTATTTCTAAACACATCTTTGAGAATGTTGTTTTTCGTTAAATTCGGATTTTTCATGAGTTGTCTTACGAAATCCAAATTTTATTCCAAAAACATGCAACTCGATAGTGCCCCAAACGGAAAAGAAATCAGCAAAAAAAATATTACGTGTTTTTTTGACTAACAAGCAAAATGAAATCCAACACCCAATTTGTAAACAGTGAATGTTCAAAGAATAATGAGGAGTAAAAGTATTAGGGACCGGAAAGTAATGTCGTTTTTGCGCATGTCGATATTCATTAGTCATTTATCAGCTCATTGTGTACTTCAAAGTCGTGCCAAAGACATTTTAAAGTTAGAGTGACTTGTTTACTCGTAAATAATAAAATCTTAATTTTTTTTTGCAGTTTATGGTGAAATGGCCGGCCAAATACCAGAAGAGGTACATATCCGGCATTGTATGCTTTTTGAGTTTCACAAGGGTAGTAACGCAACGGTTGCTACCAAAAACATTTGCGATGTTTATCCAAACGCATTAGACGTTCATAAAATCCAAAGGTGGTTTTCTAAGTTTAAATCCGGTAATTTCGATTTTTCCGACTCGTACCGATCAGGAAGACCAACAACTTTAGACAATGACATGTTAGGGCGGAAGTGGAAGCAAATCCATGTCAGACAATCGAGGAACTGTCAAACACTCTTAACCAACCTTGGTCGACCATCCAAGAACATTTGCAGCAGATTGGTAAAGTAAGCAGAGCAGGTGTTTGGGTCCCACATAATCTGTCCGAAGAAAACAAAGCTAACCGATCCATCACATGCAACTTATTGCTTCAGCGGCACAATACAGAAGCGTTTTTTGATCAATTGATCACTGGAGATGAAAAATGGGTCCTCTATGATAACCCAAAACGCAAAAGGCAGTGGCTCTCTCCAAATGAATCGCCACAAAGTACAGCTAAGCCAGGTTTACACCCCAAAAAGGCGCTTTTGTGTGTTTGGTGGAGTAATCGCGGGTCGTTCATTTTGAAGTGCTGAAACCTGGACAAACTGTGAATGCAGACCTTTACTGTGAACAATTGGATCGAGTAAATCAATCTTTAATTGAAAAGTGCCCGAGCAATTGTCAACAGAAAAGGTGTTATTCTGCAACAGGATAATGCAAGACCGCACTGCGCAAGACGAACCCTGGAAAAAATTAATGAATTGGGATGGGAGGTATTGTCTCACCCACCATACTCATCCGATATTGCGCCATCGAATTTCCATTTATTCCGATCGCTACAACATTTTCTAAGTGGCAAAAAATTTGAAAATTCGGATGATATCCAAAATACCATCTCCAGATATTTTGCTCAAAAACCAATTGAGTTTTATCGATCTGTCATTGAAAATTTGCACACTAGATGGCAAAAGGTTGTTGATAACGAGGGTGATTACATTATTTATTAAAAATAAAAACTTGGTAAAAATTTATCTGTTTGAATTTAATGTAGAAAAACGACATTACTTTCCGGTC
>QLNU02015306.1:0-18546 GCA_006491805.2 Dysdera silvatica | reverse complement strand
CCCACGACCTTCCACTTGCCGGGCGGAGGCTCTCCCTACTGAGCTACGAAGGACAATATATACTCTCTTTACGAACGTATATATATTGTTGCCAGTTATTTCGCAGAATGGTGTAGTACATGGACTACTATTTAAACCAAATTGCAAAGAGACTGGTATTAAATTGATCGAAATGCACGTTGCAGCATATGTATTTATTTGGTTCAGGTCCCACCGAAGGCAGAAATATTTATTTTCTTTCGAACGTTTCACCATCTAATCACGCCATACCATCGGCGTTGGTATCACTACGCCAATAAACGTTGATTGATTGACATTGTTGTTTGATTTAATCTGCGTAGTGTTCGATTTATATAAATAAATGATAAATTTATTAAACATAAGGTACATATTGAATGGCGCATATAGTTAACCACGCACACGCACACACATACACACATATATCATCATCATATTCAACCATTATCTATCCACTGCTGGATGAAGGTCTCTCCAAATGCTTTCCACACAAGTCTATCCTGAGCAATTCGCTTCCACGTCACCCCAACCTGTTTTCTTATTTCATCCACCCATCTAGTTTGAGGACGTTTTCTAGGTCTTCGGTGGTCTCTTGGAATCCAGTTCAGAATTTCTGTTGTCCATCGTTGATCAGTTCTTCTTGCAATATGCCCAGCCCATCGCCATTTCAGCCCTTTTACTTTAACAATGATGTCCTCTACTCTAGTTTGCTCTCTCACCCAAGTGTTCCTTTTTCGATCTCTCCTAGTTATTCCAAGCATGCACCTCTCCATGCTCCTTTGCGTTGTCTGTAACTTTCGTATTGCTCCAACTGTTAGACTCCATGTCTCTGATCCATAAGAGAGGACTGGCAATACACACTGGTTGAAGACCTTTCTTTTTAGACACAAAGGCAATTTCCCCTTCAGGATAAAACTGTTTCTTCCAAATGCACTCCAGCCAAGTTTAATACGTCTGTTGAGTTCTTTCATAATGTTGCCATCCATTGAAATCAGCTGGCCAAGGTAAATATATGAATCAGCAATTTCTAGCTCAGTGTTGTCAACTTGTATTTTTGTTTCCTCTACAAAATTATTGAACATGATCTTAGTTTTTTGTAGGTTCATCTTGAGTCCAACTTCTTCACTTCTAGTTGAGAGCTCCTGTACCATGTCTTGGAGTTCTGATGGGTTCGTTGAAAAAATAACAATGTCATCAGCAAACCGCAAATGATTTAAATATTCACCATTTATTTTTATTCCCTTGTTATTCCAATTTATCAGCTGAAAAATCATCTGTAAAGCAGAAGTAAAAAGTTTTGGAGAAATGGTATCTCCCTGCCTCACCCCTTTGCCAAGTTTGATAGTTTTGGTATCTTTATGTAACCGAAATTTTGCACTTGCATTTTTATACACACGTTTCACCATGTCAATGTACACATCCTCAATGTCTGTTGATCTTAAAGAGTTGATGACTGCTGATGTTTTAATAGAGTCAAAGGCCTTCTCATAGTCAATAAATGCAACACACAATGGAAGTTCATATTCATGTGTTCTTTCAATTAATTCTCTTAATACTTGAATATGGTCCACTGTACTGAATCCACTTCGAAATCCAGCTTGTTCTCTTGGTTGAGCTGCATCTAATTTTTTCTGCAGGCGATGTGTTAGCACTTTTGTGAAGATTTTATAAATAGCAGGTAACAAGCTAATTGGTCGGTAATTTTTCAAATCCTCTTTATCACCTTTTTTATGCAAAAGAATTACTGTTGCAGAATCCCATTGGTTTGGTATGTTACCGCTGTTAAGACATTTGGTAAAGAATTTTGCAAGTATGTCTTCTACATATTCTCCAGCTTCTTTTAGGATATCTAATGTAATACCATCATCACCAGGGGCTCTTCCTTTCTTCATGCTTTTTATTGCAAATGAAACTTCTTCTTTTAAGATTTTAGGAGCTATTCCTTCGACTATTGCGGCGTCTTCGTTTAATCCACTGTTACTTTCATATAGTTTTTTGTAGAATTCTTCAACTCTTCTAAGTATTTCTTCCCTATTTCTTGTTACGGTGCCATCCTCTCCTTTTAATGCAATGATGTGTTTCTTCCCAACAGATAAACTTCCTTTAACAACCCTAAGGCTCTTGTTATTTTCAATGGCTTCCTTTACTAGCTCACAGTTGAATTTTCTTATGTCTTCTTTCATGCTTTTGCGCAGAGTTTTACAAAGTTCTATGTACTCAATCCTGGAACTGGTATTTCGATTGTCCACCTTCATATCTCTTCGCCTTTTCATGAGCTGTTTCGTCTTCTCAGATAATTTGCTATTGTGCTTTTTACAGGTTACACCACCAATTTCCCCAGCAGTTTCAACTATTGTCTTAACAATGTTTTCATTTGCTTCTGAGATATCACTTTCATCAATAAGTCCTTCCAGTGCAGAAAAGCGATTTTTTAATTCCAACTTGAATGCCTCGGTATTTACTTTCAGTTTCATTAGATCCACCCTCTTACTTACTTGTTTCCTAATGAGCTTCTGTCGTTCTAATTTAGTATTTAAGTGCACTTTACATCTCACCATTCGATGATCACTTCCAGTATTAAATCTGTTCAGTACACTGCAATCTTCAATAATTGATTTCTTGTTTGCCAGGATATAGTCAATTTCACTAGTTCCCCCATTTGGGTGTTTCCATGTCCATTTTCTTTGCGGTTTCTTCTTAAAAAATGAATTCATGATGCTAAGGTTTTCAGCTTCTGCAAATTCGATGAGTTGATCGCCACGTTCATTCCTTTCCCCATATCCGTATTTACCAACCGATGTCTCTCCTTGTTCCTGTTGTCCAATTCTTGCATTGAAATCCCCCATGATGAGCTTGATATGTTGTTTCCCTTTGGTGTGTAACTCTTTGATTTCTTCATAAAATTCTTCAACCTCTTCGTCGGTATGGCTTGATGTTGGTGCATATACCTGTACTATTTGAAGTTGGTATCGCTGGGTTAGTTGAACAACAAGCCTCGCTGCTCGATCTGATGTACTTTCAACTTCCAGAAGACAGTCTTTAATTCTTTTGTTGATTAAGAAGCCAACACCACTTGTTCTTCCAGTTTCCGTTCCTCTATAATAAAACAAATGTCCACTTTTAAGTTCCACCAACTCTTCACCTTTTCTTCTAACTTCACTGAGTCCTACAATGTCCCATTTGATCTTGTCTAGTTCCTCTTCCAATTCCTGAAGTTTTGCTTCAGAAGCAAGGGATCGTCCATTAAACGTAGCCAAGGTCAATAACAAACGGCAGCCTGGGCCATTCCAGTGATTCTTAGCACCCCCTGCTTTCATGCCACACTGACCGCTGCCTTGATCAGGAGCACTCCAGCACCTGGAGACTAGGGGCCATGGTTTCTGGTGTGTCAACATAATGGAGGAATTAGCCATAATTTCACCACGCTGGCTAGACGGGTTGGTGAATTAGCCCTCCCCTTCCGCCTTTCTATCCGTGCAGCAAATATTAATTTGCCACATAAATAGAAAGCTCAGCCTGCACCACTTGAAGGCGGGGTAGGACACTAGGTTACTGTCCGAACCATGCATCGCCACATACGTTCGAAGTGCATATATATATATGGTATATACCTGAATTCCTCTGCAAGGGAATAACTTACCTCCTACCGAAGGACCAGGATACCAGTAACCCAGCGAAATACCGACCCATTACGTGCCTTAACACCCTGTATAAGATACTCACGGGGTGCATCTCTGAAAAAATAAGCCGGCACAGCGAAAGCAACAACTTAATGGCGGAAGAACAAAAGGGATGCCAGAAAGGGACTCTGGGATGTAAAGAGCAGCTTACCATCGACTCAGTTATCCTGGAACAAGCAAGAAAACAAAAGCGAAAACTCAACACCGCATACATAGACTACAAGAAGGCTTTCGACTCTGTTCCGCACTCGTGGCTCCTTGAAATACTCAGCATATACAAAGTGCATCCCTCAATCATCCGATTCCTACAGAGCAGCATGAAACAATGGAGAACCAGGTTACAGCTAAACACGCCAGACAGTAAAATAGGTAAACAGTATAATGTAATAACATAGTATAATGTAATAGTACATAAACAACATATTATACATAAACAAATATATTAGTACATAAACAAATATATTAGTACATAAACAAATAATAATAGTACATAAACAGTATAATGTAATAAACAGTATAATGTAATAATGTGATAAACAATAATATGTAATAGATAGACAGTGGGCCAGTGGGTTGAGATCCCCATCTTCATAAGACGCACTAAGCCCCCAGTGAGCCACTAAGCCCCAAAAACGGCTTGTTCCCCAGTGTATGTTAAACCCTTGTCAAGGATGCTGAACACAAGTAAATACGGATACATGCTGAAGAAAGACAAGAGAAACCTACATAAAGTCTCCCACCTCATGTACGTAGATGACATCAAGCTATACGCGCCAACAATCACCCAACTCCGACAACTCATCAGTATAACAGAGACATTCTCCAAGGACATAGGAATGGAATTCGGCCTCGATAAGTGCAAAATACAGAAGAATAGCAAAGAAGATTTACCAGGCATCGAACTCGAAGACGGGAGACTACTGAAGACCTTGGACGAGGGCGAAACCTACAAATACCTAGGGATAATGCAAAAACGGCAGCAGGAGCACAAGAAAGTCAAGGTCCAGCTCACGCAAGCATTCCAAGAAAGACTTAGAAGCATTGTGAAGACGAAACTGAGCGGGAAGAACACCACGCAAGCAATTAACGCATATGCGGTACCAGTGCTCACCTACTCCTTCGGGATCATCAAATGGACCAACACTGAACTAGAACAACTCCAGCGGAAAATGAGAACCATCCAGAGAAGAGCCGGACAACTACACCCTGCAACGGCAATTGAACGGCAAACACTACCCCGGGAAGAAGGAGGACGCGGACAAGCGGACCTCAAAGACTTACATGACAAGCAGATCCAGAGCATGAGGCAATACTTCCAGTTGAAGAGTCCCCGATCGCCACTCATCCAAGCCATAATACAAGCAGATGCAAATTACACGCCACTAAACCTGTGTAGTACCGAAGAGCGTGTCCTGGAAACAGCCAATGAACAGAAACTAAGAACTTGGGCCGGAAAACCATTACATGGCAGGCACTACAATGACCTGCAACAACCACACGTTGACAAAAAGGCATCAAATTCTTGGCTGGCCTCAGCCAGAGACAGAAGGATTCATGCTAGCCATCCAAGACCAAGTGATCGCAACAAGGAACAATCAGAAATTCATCCAGAGAAAAGACATAGAAAGCGACAAATGCAGACACTGTCATGCGGCATCGGAGACAATCCAACACGTGATGGCAGGATGCAAGATCCTTGCGCAGTCAGACTACAAACATAGACACGATCAAGTAGCGAAAATAGTCCACCAGAAATTGGCAGCGAATGCTGGCTTTCTGACAGAAAAATGCCCGTACTACAAATATGAGCCAGAGACCGTGCATGAGAACGAAACACACAAGCTTTACTGGGATAGAGCAATCATAACAGACAAGACAGTCCCACATAACCGTCCTGACATAACCCTCGTCGATAAATCGAATAAGACCACGTACTTAATCGACATAGCAGTACCCAACACCAATAACATACAGACAACCTACACAACGAAAATCACCAAGTACCAAGATCTCAGACATGAAGTACGAGATATATGGGGTATGGAAAAGATCCTCATCATCCCGTTAGTCATCTCAGCAACAGGGATAGTACCAAAAACGCTTGCGACGAATTTGGAGATACTCAACATTGACCCAAACACCTACATTGAAATACAAAAAGCCACAATCCTAAACACGTGTCACATTGTCAGGAAGTTTCTAGACATGGCACATTAAGAAGTGATGTAAAAAGAGGCTTGGGAACATGGCGCTCTGCCCGTCCCAAAGCCTGTTTCCGCCAAGAATGGGCGAGGAAAACTTTTTTTTTTTTTTTTTTAATTTTTTCATAACCGTACGAAATTAAATTCCTTTAGAATTTTATGTGTTGTGGCTTTAAAAATAATGAACTACGAAGCAGAGATTATGTGTATGTATGATGCCAATTGGAAATTGTGAAATTCAAATTTTCGTACCAATAAAATTTTAAATTGAAATTCGAGATCTCATTTGAAACCCAAAATTTTTCTCCAAGAAGCAAAAATAAAACTCTTTTGCTCTCAACAGAAAAATTAAATTTAAATTAACAAGAAACCTCTGAGCGGAGTTATATCAGCAAATATACTAACAAATTAATAAAATAAATAAATTGGAAGGCAACTCTAATTACATTTTCCGAATGTATCTTTTATCAAAAATTCTTGGTTCTTCAGAAAATTTTCGAAATGTTTTTCTGAGTTAAAATATATTTATTTAAATTACCCAAATATTCTGATTGATATATATAGAATTCAGAAGTATTGGAAACCAAGATAAACAGTATAGTAAATTCAGCCTATACGATAAGACTAAAATAATAATAATAAAATAAAGTATAAGATATAAAATAAATTTTAAGAAGTATTGATATAAAAAAAACTGGAAGGAAATACTGCATAATAAATATTCTATCTTTATAGCCAAATTACAATAAATAATTAATGAAACATTGCCATGGATAGCGATTAAAAAAAAATTTTAAAAAAGGGTTGGTTAATAAAAAATGAAAAATAAATAAAAAAATGGAATAGATTGTTTTGTATATTTATTCGAACAAAAAAAGTAAATGCGATTTAATATCGGATAATCGGTATCAGTAAAACCTTGATTATCCGTCAAACAGGGGAATAGAGCCTCGACGGATAACTGAAAAGACGGTTAAGCGAGGAAATGGAAATTTATAGTACAATATAGTATGATTTTATTAAAATTATACATTTAAAAAAAATTACATTTTGAAACTCGCTGAGCGCTAATACAAGTGTAGAAAACAAGTGTTTTACTATTTTTTTAAGTATTTTTGTATGAAAGTGGGTCAATAAGTTCTAAGAAAGTCTTCATAAAAAACAAATTGTAAGAAGTATAAACTTACATTTTCTTTTCTTTTTCTATATAATCACCACCCCTTTTCAATTATTGTTTCATACCTTTATTACCTTACTTTCATTACTTTATATAAAATATTACTATTACAAATATTACTATTTTCATTACTTTCATTACCTTTTTACAAATTATTGTTTAGATAATGTGAATAAATTTAAAGAAGCATTGAAATCAAAAAACTAGAAGGAAATACTGCATAATAAATATAATAAATATTCTATCTTTACAACCAAATTACAAGGAATAATTAATGAAAAATTCCCATAGATAACAATTAAAGACAAATTTTGTAAAAAAAAGGATGGGTTAATAAAAAAATGAAAAAGAAATAAAAAAGGAATAGACTGTTTTGTAGATTTATTCGAACAAAAAAAGTAAATGTGATGTAATGTCGGACATGTGATGTAATATTTTCATAGTCACACATAACATTACTTACCGGGAAACCTTTCTTTAAAATTATGGAAGATTTCTTGCATTTACGTTTCAAGATTTAAACGAATTTATTATAAACCGAAACTGATGCAGTAAACTAACATTAAAGTGCATAGAAATAACATATATTAAATTGAATCACATGTATAATACTAACGAATATTAAAATTTAATTGATTGGTTGAGTAAAAAATTGAGCTTTATATCTTGCAAATATTACTGCTTCAAAATTTGGCAAAAAACGTAGTAAACTTGTCTTTTACTGAAAAATAGTCCGCAAATAATAATAAATAAAACGTTGCATTGTATTTTTCAATTTCAAATAGTTTTTCGAAAGTACGCTAAACCATATTATTTACATAGGTTGGTAGAAAAATTAAAAGATTCCTCGCTGTTTCAATTCTAATTACATTTTCAAGGAACAAAAACAATATTAAACACTGTTGTGTGTTTTAATAATGGAAAACTAAGCTTCTCAACAACGATGGAAAAAATTTCTTCAAAATATTAAATGGTTTTATGTCAGCAAAAAGTAAGAAGAATATTTTGAAAATGATAAGCAGATGCCCTATTACTTTAAGTGGTTCTTGCAAAACCTTTTTTTGAGAATTTTTTTTTTTACATTTTAAAATATTTTTATAAAAACACACAAATTTATTTTGCTTCGTGCACCAATTTTTCTTTACGGGACTAATGGCGTTTCAACTGCCTTCACGCTTCTGGCAATTCTACACAAGTCTGGGCTTAGAAATTTTAAGCTAACGTTTCTAATTTTTCCACTGCTTATCCTGTTTAAACATCCGAAAATAAGCAAATATGAAAACGCGAAAAACATTGTGCTTAAACTTATCTTTTAAAGAATTATTATTTTTTAAGTATTTTTGTATGAAGGTGAGTCAATAAGTTCTACGAAAGACTTAATAAAAAATAACATATAAGGGATATAAAATTACTCTTTCGTTTAATTTTCTATATAACCACAACCCCTTTTCAATACATTTATCCCATCTTTTTATAAGGTTGCAAAATCCCTCGGTAAAGAAGATTTATTATTGCCTCTGACACCAATTTGGGCAAAATTTTCCATCTTCAAAACCGTAGAGCATCTTAAATATGAGTAAACAAATCAGAGCCACATGGAGCTAGGTCGAAACTACAGGCAGAATGTTTCTTTCCAAGTTTTCTTAATATTTCCATAGTATGTTTAGCTGTGTGAGGATGAGCATTGTTATGGTGGAAAATGATTATTATGGTGCATTATTATGGTGATTATTATGCATTATTATGGTGGAAAATGGACCGGGAAAGCTGACACATGGTGTCAGCTTTCCCGGTCTCTTACGACGTATAGCTTCACATACTGGATCTTTAAACTAATGAAAATGGTATTCTGAATTTATTGTACTTTTTTTCCAAAAAAAACAATGTATATTATTACTTTGTCCCAAAACAATGCTGATGAAACCTTTCTGGATAAAAGTTAAAGGTTGCCCGCGGCGCTCGGCATCGCGAACACTTACATGTCCCGATTTAACTTTATCATTCCAGAAATAAAGTATAAATTTACTCATGCATTCATTACTATACTATATTTGTAATCTTGACAAAATTTCAGGTTTTATGCCTTCTTTGTTTATAAATTTTACCATAGAACGTTGCTCAATATTTGACAGGCCTCCTACAGTCGTCTTCGTTTGTTTTTATTTATTGCTAAGGGTATTGCCAAATGTTTACTCCATAAGTGTATTCAATAATTTTATTTTTATTTTACATAACTATTTTATAGTTTTTTCCTAGAACCTTTTGGCTCACCTATGTATATATTTTTGTATTTGGTGATTCTCTTGTTTTCTTCATCTTGAATTTTTGAATTTTAAGTACTGCTGCATTTATTATTTACGCCCGCTTCTTTTCTACTATCGCTGAGTCACGTTTATTATGTACAAAGTGTTCTTCTGTTTGGTAAGTCTTTTCTTCGGAAGTCGCTAAAATTTTGACATGTTTATTTTCAACAGCAGATAAATTGGAATAACAAGGGAAGTAAAATAAATGGTGAATATTTAAATCATTTGCGGTTTGCTGATGACATTGTTATTTTTTCAACGAACCCATCAGAACTCCAAGACATTATACAGGAGCTCTCAACTAGAAGTAAAGAAGTTGGACTCAAGATGAACCTACAAAAAACTAAGATCATGTTCAATAATTTCGTAGAGGAAACAAAAGTACAAGTTGACAACATTGAGCTAGAAATTGCTGATTCATATATTTACCTTGGCCAGCTGATTTCAATGGATGGCAACATTATGAAAGAACTCAACAGACGTATTAAACTTGGCTGGAGTGCATTTGGAAGAAACAGTTTTATTCTGAAGAGGAAATTGCCTTTATGTCTAAAAAGAAAAGTCTTCAACCAGTGTGTATTGCCAGTCCTCTCTTATGGATCAGAGACATGGAGTCTAACAGTTGGAGCAATACGAAAGTTACAGACAACGCAAAGGAGCATGGAGAGGTGCATGCTTGGAATAACTAGGAGAGATCGAAAAAGAAACACTTGGGTGAGAGAGCAAACTAGAGTAGAGGACATCATTGTTAAAGTAAAAGGGCTGAAATGGCGATGGGCTGGGCATATTGCAAGATCAACAATGGACAACAGAAATTCTCAACTGGATTCCAGGAGACCACCGAAGACCTAGAAAATGTCCTCAAACTAGATGGGTGGATGAAATAACAAAAGAGGTTTAGGTGACGTGGAAAGATATGAATCAGCAATTTCTAGCTCAATGTTACAACTTGTAGTTTTGTTTCCTCTACGAAATTATTGAACATGATTTTAGTTTTTGCAGGTTCATCTTGAGTCCAACTTCTTTACTTCTAGTTGAGAGCTCCTGTAATATGTTTTGGAGTTCTAATGGGTTCGTTGAAAAAATAGCAATGTCATCAGCAAACCGCAAATGATTTAAATATTCACCATTTATTTTTATTCCCCTGTTATTCCAATTTATTTGCTGAAAAATCATCTGTAAAGCTGAAGTAAAAAGTTTTGGAGAAATGGTATCTCCCTGCCTCACACCTTTACCAATTTTGATAGTTTTGGTATCTTTATGTAACCGAAATTTTGCACTTGCATTTTTATACACACGTTTCAATATGTCAATGTACACATCCTCAATGTCTGTTGATCTTAAAGAGTTGATGACTGCTGATGTTTTTATAGAGTCAAAGGCCTTCTCATAGTCAATAAATGCAACACACAATGGAAGTTCATATTCATGTGTTCTTTCAATTAATTCTCTTAATACTTGAATATGGTCCACTGTACTGAATCCACTTCGAAATCCAGCTTGTTCTCTTGGTTGAGCTGCATCTAATTTTTTCTGCAGGCGATGTGTTAGAACTTTTGTGAAGATTTTATAAATAGCAGGTAACAAGCTAATTGGTCGGTAATTTTTCAAATCCTCTTTATCACCTTTTTTATGCAAAAGAATTACTGTTGCAGAATCCCATTGGTTTGGTATGTTACCGCTGTTAAGACATTTGGTAAAGAATTTTGCGAGTATGTCTTCTACATATTCTCCAGCTTCTTTCAGGATATCCAATGTAATACCATCATCACCAGGGGCTCTTCCTTTCTTCATGCTTTTTATTGCAAATGAAACTTCTTCTTTTAAGATTTTAGGAGCTGTTCCTTCGACTATTTCAATGTCTTCGTTTAATTCACTGTTACTTTCGTATAGATTTTTGTAGAATTCTTCAACTCTTCTAAGTATTTCTTCCCTATTTCTTGTTACGGTGCCATCCTCTCCTTTTAATGCAATGATGTGTTTCTTCCCAACAGATAAACTTCCTTTAACAACCCTAAGGCTCTTGTTGCTTTCAATGGACTTCCTTACTAACTCACAATTTAATTTTCTTATATCTCCTTTCATGCTTTTGCGCAAATTTTTCCAAATTTCTACATACTCAATCCTGGAACTGGTATTTTGATTGTCCAACTTCATATCTCTTCGCCTTTTCATGAGCTGTTTTGTCTTCTCAGATAATTTGTTATTGTGCTTTTTACAGGTTACACCACCAATTTCCCCAGCAGTTTCAACTATTGTCTTAACAATGTTTTCATTTGCTTCTGAGATGTCAACTTCTTCAATAAGTCCTTCCAGTGCAGAAAAGCGATTTTTTAATTCCAACTTGAATGCCTCGGTATTTTCTTTTAATTTCTTTAAATCCACCCTCTTACATACTTGTTTCCTAATGAGCTTCTGCCTTTCTAATTTAGTATTTAAGTGCATTTTACATCTCACCATTCGATGATCACTTCCAGTATTAAATCTGTTCAGTATGCTGCAATCTTCAATAATTGATTTCTTGTTTGCCAGTATATAGTCAATTTCGCTGGTTCCTCCATTGGGGTGTTTCCATGTCCATTTTCTTTGCGGTTTCTTCTTAAAAAATGAATTCATGATGCTAAGACTTTCAGCTTCTGTAAATTCGATGAGTTGATCGCCACGTTCATTCCTTTCCCCCATATCCATATTTACCAACCGATGTCTCTCCTTGTTCCCGTTGTCCAATTCTTGCATTGAAATCCCCCATGATGAGCTTGATATGTTGTTTCCCCTTGGTGTGCAGCTGTTTGACTTCCTCATAGAATTTCTAAACCTCTTCGTCGGTATGGCTTGACGTTGGTGCATATGCTTGTACTATCTGAAGTTGGTATCGCTGGGTTAGTTGAACAACGAGCCTCGCTGCTCGATCTGACGTGCTTTGGACTTCAAGAAGGTAGACTTTAATTCTTTTGTAGATTAAGAAGCCAAAACCCCTTGTTCTTCCAGTTTCCGTTCCTCTATAATAAAACAATATATATGTATATATATGGAACGTAAAAATTAGAGTACTGCTTGAAAACGATGAAGATAACAAGAAGTATTAAGAAATAGACATATTAATTGTCTACAAAATAAAACCGTGAAAAGAATTTTTATGGAATGCTAACAAATACCTGTCTCGAACAAATTGTGAGCAATTGAAAATCAAACGAACAACATAAACGTAAATCGATACTTCAGTAACTTTCATGCGAAGTAGGACCTCACCAAGGAAAGCGAAGAAAGTGGTATTTCTGAGAGGCATAACTTACCTTATTCGTGTCACAGCTATCACCAGCTCTAGTCATGAACTTTCGCCTCATAAGAGCAACTAAGAAGTTCTTATTACTCTTTTCTTCATTATTTTCTTTAGTATTTTTTCATTTAAAGTATGTACGTATTTTCCAAGTACTAAAACGTATTTTTAACGAGTCGCAAGCTATAGAATTTCATAACGCTGTAACTATACCGAAAAGTTCGGCAATGTTCTGAAATATAGAGAAAAATCTAGTTTTCACCAATACAGATTTGAAAATAATTTTAAGTCGTCGAACAATGGTCAAGTTTAATTCCTATGTGCACAAATTACTCATCTTCAATGGTGCGATATATTCATATCACTTAATAAATGTGACTGAAATTAGTATTCGTTTTCGATTGCACAGCGCACAAATGTTGTAGGCACAAAAGTTTAATTTTTCGAAAAGTGCAGTTAAAAAGCGCGCATTGTATTAACACGTTTTATTTATTAATTTTATGTCCATGTCACAAAATAAAATAAAGTAAAATAAAGTAAAATAAAGTAAAAAATAAAATATGTGCTAGCGGTAACTTTTAAATATTGCAAAGTTTTATCATATTTAGAAACGTATAACAAATCTTGTTGATTAGTACAAAGCTACAAGTACAATCTTTTAAACTGAATTATCTTAGAATTTCTATTTTTGCATATTATGCGCTATACATCAGATATTTTTAAAATGTTTTGAGATATGTCACTTTAAACCGCATTTTCACCCTATTCATACGAATTTTCCACAGTGAGAAAATAATAGCAACAGTTATTCCAACACTGGCGTAAGGTTTAAAACAAGACGTTTCGAGAGCCAATTACTTCTTTAATCAAGTGAAGGCAGAATTGATTTGACAAAGGAAGCAGTTGGCTCCAAGAACGTCGTGTTTTAAACCTTACGCCAGTGTTGGTATAACCGTTGCTATGGCATTACCTGGTTAAGTTTCGTATTATTTTGTTTAAGTAAAGCATTGACGATTAATTGCTAAAGTGTAGTTGGATAAATGCAATATAGATCTGGATAGTGTATGTAAAAATATGAATTTTAAAAAAGGGATTTATTTCCTTCGAATCCTTAAAGATAAATAAAAAATATTAGTAGATCTAATATTAGGGTTCAATTATGATTCCTCAGACTCGTAATTGATCATTTATCTGTTTATTTTCTGACCGTTAAAAGTGTAATACAAAAATATTTAAAATAATAACAACAGGGATTCCTAAAATATAGATCATATGGTAATTTACATTTGAGTATTTAATTTTACTTATTATATTTTTTATTTCTGTTTATATTATTTGATAAAATTATTGGAGATTATTATGCGACAAACGTGGTTTCCGATAATTTGTTCTTCCTGAGTATATGTCAGTTCATTAGTATAAGCAGAAACAACAATTTCAAAGTTGTGGATTTAAACAAAAACTGCTTTAAATGATATATCTCACACCTTCAAGGTGAAAAATAAAGCTATACTATAGTCTTCATAATAACATTTAATTTCTTTTCAACATGTAAAAGATGTGGTTAACTTGATTGCCAATCACTTGTTCCTCCTCAACTTATATCAATCGGTTTCTGATATGAGGAATATAAGTTTAACGTTCGAATGCGTAAATACAAGCCCGTTTCAATTGGTACACTTTGTGTATTTAGGGCAAAAAAATGGAGTTATATTATAATATTCATCATAAGAACCGCTTTATTTCTTCAAAGATATTTGAAAAGATATATATGGTACTGTAATTTGTAAACTCCGGAGAGGAGATCGATTACAATTAGAAATTACGCAAATATAATTTCCTTAGCAATAAAATTTTAAATTGAAATTTAGAAGCAAATTTCTAGCGTAATACTCCCTTGCACGAAGAAGAAAAATATTTCATTCTGCAGAAAATATAATTAAATTTGTAACTAACTGCAGTTGCCTCTTTCAATACACAGTTTTGCCGGCTACTACTAAACTAATAAGAAATATCTGCCCTCTTCAAGAGGATGTTCTACAACGAGCGCATGGATAAATATTTTAGAAGGTTCTGGGTAAATAATGCGAGGAAGTAAATAACGTGGAAGGAAATTTTAATTGGATTTTACGACTGCTGCTTTTAATCGAAATATTGCCCCGTTCTTCAGCAATTTTTTCAAGTGTTTTGAATTTAGAAGCATTTGTTTAAATTAACCGAATACCTTGAACGAGACAAGTTAGAGTTTCTAGTATTTGAAGTCAAACTCGAAATCTTTGAATTTGAAGAAGAAAAATGCTCTATTTGAGTAAAGAAGAAAGAAATTTTAGAATATTTGTTGAAAGATAAGTTCATAAAAACATCGAATAGTTTATATTAAACCTTATATTTTATGTTTTAAATTTAACAAATAAAGTGTTCTGAAAGGGTTCGTTTAAGACTACTATAACACCCTTTCCTCTAAAATTCTTAAAGATTTCTCGGACTTTTCAAGTTTAATTGAGATTTTAGTAAACGTAAATAAAAGCAATAAAATGGAAAAGGATACAATAGCAAGTTCACTAATATATAGCCTTTAAATTCGCATTATCCGTTATAGTATTCAGTAATTAAAGAGTTACAACGAAGTAATATTTTTCAGAAAGAGAGAGAGAGGGGAAATGCCCAGGAAATGTTAGCTAGTTGTATTTGAAATTGTGGATACAGCCAATAGTCATTGCTGTTTCACCGTTAATAACTCTGCATAGAATAGATTATATTAAGTACATTAAAATAATAAATGTAATGAACTTTTCTCTACATGCGTATAGCGAAATATTTGAAGCATAGTGACGTATGCATAATTAGAATGTAATGAACTATTAACACATTAATTTCATACTTTATTTTTTTATCTGTTACATTTAAAATATGTAGATATGGCAATTCACAGGGAAAGTCTGTTTAAGTTTACAAAAGTCAGATTATATATATCATATAATACTAGAATATAATATTTTCGTTAAAAGAGCCAATATAATTGGACTTTTTGAAGTTTAATGGCTCCAGTAATGGAATCAGTAATGGAAAGTTAGAATTAGTTGAACGTTAAATTAAATAGTTGAATGTTAGTTGAATAATCTGAAATAGCAATAGTAAGCGCTAACATTTTAAATTTTTAAGAATGTGATTAGTTAATTATTAATCCTAAATTATTATACACATGCGCAACACTAGTTAGTAAATAATATAGAAACTTTGCGTATTCGTTAAAAGACTAATAACTCAATTTTTTTAATTTTACGTGTGACTTGCTCCTTCGTCGAAATTAAGTCATAGCAAAACCAGACACACGAAGTTAAAATTATTCTTTTGCTGTAAAATATACAAAGCATAAACGAAATCAAATATATAGAGCTTGTAACTACTTCTTTAATTAATGATTTTAGCGAATAACATATTCCATAATATTTGCAAATATCGATAAAAGAATCGAGACGTGTTACTTCCACTTCCAAATATATATCGCGAAAATAACATTAAACATTTAACATTATTGTTGATTTGAATGAAACAAAAGCTCAGATTAAAGGAAGTTAACAACACTTTCAAAATTTCTAAGTGATTTTAAGTTAGGAAAACTCAGGAAAAAATTTTAAAAGTTATTAGTAGATACCCTATCATTTTATGTTGCCCTTTCTGCAAATATTACTTTGTATTTTAAAATATTTTTATAAAAGAACGCTATTTTTATACTCGTGTACAAATCATCCCTTATCGAGCTAATGGTGTTTTAATTGTTCGTAGATTCCCGAAGGTTTTAAGCAAATTTACACTGCAATCTTTTAATCTACCTTGTCCTGTTTTCCCAACCTATCCTCTTCGTTTTCCTGAAAGTAAAAGAATTGAATAAAATATGAGAGGAAAATTAAATTTTTATTTCTAAACACATCTTTGAGAATGTTGTTTTTCGTTAAATTCGGATTTTTCATGAGTTGTCTTACGAAATCCAAATTTTATTCCAAAAACATGCAACTCGATAGTGCCCCAAACGGAAAAGAAATCAGCAAAAAAAATATTGCGATGTATTGTTTTTTTTTTTGACTAATAAAATAGAAATCCAACACAGATTTGCCCAAACGGTAGATATTCAAAAATAATAGGAATTAAAAGTGAAATGCGAAAAAGTATTGCTTTACCCTGATAGCCCTATATAAAATGGTTCATTCTTGCACTGGACAGGAACAAAGTTAATGTAACAAATTGAAAAGGAGATTTTGTAAGAATTTTCAAAGCCCCAATGAAAATGTATTTAAAAAATGCTTTGAGAAAGAAACTCACGGAAATCTCGCCTCGGAGGGCTTTTTGTGTATTGACATTACTTGACAATTTAGGTGCCCCATCCCTGTGAACGGTAATAATATCTTACACGGAGAAAAAGGCGTTTTTTCTTGCCCTCGTTCGTCTAGTAGGTCAAGACACCGCGGGCTCAACGCGAGGACCCTGGTTCGAATCCAGGATGGGGAAAGCGTCTCTTTTTCTCCAAAAACAATAAGCTCTAGTTTGAGCTATATATACGTGGGTGGCAAAAATTATTGTATAAAAAAACCAAGATACAACATTGTGTGTGTTTTTCTTGAACGTATGTTTTTTTTAAAACAGAATGTATGTTTGATGACCTACCTCTTTAAAACATGCCTAGCATGTGATTTTAAAAGAAGTCTTTGATATTGACTCTAAAGTGACATGCATATGATTATTAAAATTAAATTTAATTCTTAACAATTATTATACCAACTTCACATTATGTTGCTCTAACGGGTTAAATCAATTGCACTTCTGGTATCATTATATATTTTTATGCAAATATATTTAAAGTTATTGTGGTATTTAGCTACATTTTCACTTGCATTTATGATATTTATTTTAATATTTATTGTATTATGTAAAACAACACTATCAAGTACGTGTCCAGTTAAGGCTAAGTGAAGAGGTTGCAAACAATTTGGTATATTTTATTGCGTTATCAGCCCAGATATTTCATGAAATTCAATCATTGAATCAAACTTTTCTTGCCGCCCCCCACCCCTGTGTTTCCCAACTACGCTCTTGATCACTTTTAAATACTTTTGCAAAACATATACTTTAAAGTTTGTATAACGTATATTAGAAATATATACAGTTCTTGTAGCACAATTTGTTTGCCTTCTATAAAGAGCAAGTTAAAATTTCTATTTAATAATAGTATCTACTTCTGTCTTTACATCTTTAATTGGAGTAAAAGGCTCTATTCATAGTTTATATTCCAAACTATATGTTTTATATTGCAGATATAATAGCAGTAACAGAAAATTTATGGTAATCTGACGTCAGTGGAAAAGTTTCTATTTTACGTGTTTGCGGTGAATCGAAGAATCTATGTTACTTAGGTGAAAATTTTTGAAGAAATGCCACATGAAACTGAACAGCAAAGAAGTACAATTAAGAAAATAACATCTATTAATTAGTATTTTAAAAATGGTGCAAAAATTGTTGATGAAAAATATATTATTAATCCACAATCTCACATATAACATTCCTCAAGTCATAGTTAAACATGACTTCTGGCTCGACCAAATGAAAGCAAATATTAAAAACAAAATATATATAATTTTGACTCCTCAAAACAAAGAGCTCGATAATACATTATTTTCTTATACTTATTTTATTTATCAGCTACACACAAAAGTATTTGTTGTTTTCTGAGAGAACAAATGAAACGCAGCATATGGATAGAATTTACAGAAATATGGCGTTACGTATATTGTCAGTTGCAGTCCCAATATTCCTTGTACATATTAATCAGATGAGTCAGCAGTTATTTAGTGGAAAGACATACGATTCAAATGGCAGTGAAGAATATTCGTAGGTC